>PVKU01016038.1:0-16093 GCA_004027475.1 Anoura caudifer | reverse complement strand
GCCCGTCCGAACCTCCGCTTTTTCCTGCCGCGACTCCGCCCCTCTTACCGGTCTGGATGAATCGTTGTTGGACTTCCAAACAGTTTGATTTTCTGAGATCTGGTTGTTTTCTTGTTTCTAAATCTTTGTTGTCCTTAATTTGGTTGTGAGAAGAGACACAGTGCGTCTGCCTATGCCTCCATCTTGGCCGGAAGCCTGTTAGAGTTTGTGTATTTAATATGTGGCTCAAGACAACTCTTCTTCCAGTGTGGCCCCAAAACACCAAAAGATTGGACACCCCTGAGCTAAACAAAATAGAGATAAGCAATCTAGCAGAAGCAGAGTTCACAACACTGGTTATAAGGATGCTCCAGGAACTTAGTGAGGACCTCAAGGGCATAAAAACATCCAGTCAGAAAGGAAGGATACACTAATTGAAATAAAGAACAACTTATAGGGAAACAACAGGAGATTGGATGAAACTGAGAACCAAATCAATGATTTGGAACATAAAGAAACAACAACAAAAAAAATCAGAACAACAGGAAGAAAAAAGAGTCCAAAAAAATGAGGATAATATAAGCAGACTTTAAAGGGACATCTTAAATGTTGGACATCTTGAAGGGACAACTTTAAGATGTCCAACATTTGCATCATAAGAGTACCAGGAGGAAAAGAGAAAGAGCAAGAAATTGGAAACCTATTTGAAAAAATAATGAAAGAAAACTTCCCTAATTTGGTGAAGGAAACAGACATGCAAGTCCAGGAAGCACAGAGAGTCTCAAACAAGATGGATGCAAAGAGGCCTACTCCAAGGCACATCATAATTAAAATGCCAAAGGTTAAAGATAAAGAGAAAGTCTTAAAAGCAGCAAGAGAGGAAAAGTTAGTTACCTACAGGGGAGTTCCCATCAGACTGTCAGCTGATTTCTCAAAAGAAACTTTCCAGGCTAGAAGGGATTGGCAAGAAATATTCACAGTCATGAAAAGCAAAGACCTACAGCCAAGATTGCTCTACCCAACAGAGAACATTTAGAATTGAAAGGCAGTTAAAGAGCTTCCCGGACAGGAAAAAACTAAAGGAGTTCATCATCACAAATTGTTATTATATGAAAAGTTAAAGGGATTTATTAAGAAAAAGAAGATCTGAACTATGAATAATACAATGGCTAAAAATACATATCTATCATCAATTGAATCTAAAAACCAAACTGAGATGAACTAAACAAGAAGAACAGAGACAGAATCATGGATACAGAGAGAGTTTTGCCAGATTGGGTGAGGTATAGGGGAATGGGTGAAGAGGTGAGGTGATTAAGAAGTACAAATAGGTAGTTACAGAATAGCCATGGGGGTGTAAAGTACAGTATAGGAAAGGGGGTAGCCAAAGAACATGAACAACGGTGGGGGAATTGCCTGAGGGAGTGGGGGGTGCTGGGTAGATGGGACAAAGTGGGATAAATCAGGACAACTGTAATAGCATACTACATTTGTATATGGTGTGCAGTTGTAAGGGGGTGCAGCCAGCACCACCCACCCACCCAAACTCTGGCTGGGGAATGGGAGACATGGAGCAGGGCCATTGAGAGTTATTTTGCATATCAACAGCAGGCTGGCTTCATGCCCATATGGAAAATGGTTATTTTGCCTATCAACAGCAGGCTAGTGAGGGAGATAGGCATGAGTTTGACCTGATGTAGCTGGGAAGCAGCTCCCCCTGGTTACAGTGCCTGAGTGAGAGCGTGGAAATGGTTCACTCCCCACCACAGGGCCATGCCTGCCCAGACTAACTATGGCAGCCAAGGAAGGCTGAAAATATGGGGATGCTAGCAGGTGTAGTTTATTGTGGGAGGAGTCAGAAATGGGATTACAAAGGAGGTTCCAGGCTGGGATTTAAACTAAAGGCGGGCCTCCAGGCGGGAGGAGAGACGATGCAGGAGGATAATTCGAGACCATTCAGGAAGGAAAAGGGTGAAAGGACTCTTGCTGGTGGACCATGAGGACATGCCACATGGTTTTGGATTAAGAACTGGAGAGATCACAGAGACACAGCTGATGGTGCTGGGGACTGCGGGAGACCTGCCAGCTGAGCAGAGATTACTGAGAGGAACTGGGAGTCTAGCCGAGCTACAGACTTCTATTTCTTTTCCTGAGATACAGTACCCCTGACTGGCCTGACTGGGCAAAGGTGGGAAGGCAGGACTGTGTGTGTTTGTGGGTGTTTTAAAGGGACTTGGGGTTTAACAGAGACATCCTGCCATTATTCTAAACCTGTATAACTTTTGAATAGATAGTTCTTTTCCTTTTTACCAAACTCTGGCATTGAGAGCCATAATTCCTAATACCTGGTGGCAGGCAAGAACCATAGTACAGAAAGACCCCAGGGGAGGGGGCTTGTTTTGGTAACAGTATCTGGGCCCACCCAATGGATACATTTGGTAACATAATCAATAAAATATAATTAAAAATTAAAAAATAAAAATGACAGTGGGAAATCTGAAACCTACCTGAATTATGTAACAAAATCTTGTGTGTGTGTGTATTTGAGATTTTATTTAATTATTTTTAGAGAGAGGGGAAGGAAGGGAGAAAGAAAGGGAGAGAAACACCAATGTGTGGTTGCCTCTTGCCCACCCCCTACTGGGGACCTGGCCTGCAGCCCAGGGATGTGCCTTGATTAGGAATTGAACCAGTGACCCTTTGGTTTGCAGACCTGCACTTAGTCCCCTAAGCCATTCCAGCCGGCACATCACAAAATCTTCAGAAGGCATAGGAGATGGCTACAACGAGTACCTCTGGAACTGGGTGCAGTTGTGGGACAGAAGTGGGATTGGGACCAAAATGAGGACGGTTGTATGAAAGTGAAGCGAGAAAGATAGATTTCCTACTCAATTTCATTGGTTGATGGCCTGCACCTTACCTAAGGGGGTGATTTGAGATACATTCTGGAGAAGGTCGAAGAGGTTCTGGACTGGAGAATAGCAGGCATAGTAAAGTAGAAGGGTTAAGGGACTGTTCAGATATTGAATGCTGAATGTTCAGACTCCTTAATCCCTTTTGGCCATTTGGCACTCGGAGCACATGCCTTTATTTCAAAGCAGGAGATCAAAAGAGATTTATCTGGGGAATCTTGTTTCCCCAAAAATGACCCATGTAGATCACCTCCTATAGTGAAGCTCAAAGTCAACAAGCCCCACGGACATGCTCAGAGATTTCATAGCTGTTTAGCTCCACACTCTTAATCAAGCACAGAGCACATAGCCAATATTATTAGATATCTGAGAAGAGCCTCGAATATCAACATAGAGAACAATGCAAAACTTTTAAAAATGATTTTTAAAGAAAAAAGATGAATTACATACCTTAAGAGTATCACGGAGGAAAGAGAATATAAAAGGTAAAGACAACCTAAAATATATTCTCGAAAAATGAAATTGGAAAACAAGATCTAGGTGTCGGTGTCCTCATTGCTACTGCGTGTCACTGCTCGCAGGCTTCTGCAAGGACAGAGATAGGAAACACACCATGAAAAGAGATGGCAGTGGAGCAGGGGGATATATCGTTGCCTCCTCCCAGAACCAAATTGGAAATTAAACTAGAGAGAGGACTAGACACCTGAAATAAACTGAAGACGACCTGAAAAGAGGCTTTTTACCAAGAATGAAGAAAAACCCACCACAATCAGTAGGAAGGATGAGGTCATTAAAGGGGCAGGCTCTTGCAAAGGGCAGCAGGCTGAGGTGGCAGCGTGGTTGTCAGGGCTTCCCTTTGAAAAGGGAAGCGGGGAACACAAACCAGGCTCCCAAACGCAGAGTGCCAGGGCCACCATCAGCCCCCATGTGGCACCCCGCAGGGAAAGGCCGAGGGGTTTGTCTCCGCTGGGGAGAGATGAGACCCGCTGCAGACAAACCCACTGTTTTTTTCTTCTTAATTCTTAAAGGTGACAAAGCACAGGTCTTATATACTTACCTTAGGCCCCAGAGAAGGGAAGGCAGTGCAGACTGCAGTCTCACAAGGAGAGTTTAGAGAGGGAGGCACTGGGGAGAAACATGGGGAGTGGCTGTGGGGCTTTCTGTGCCAGGATATACCTGGATTCTGCAGCAGCCATCTTGCTTGAGAAGAGCAAGCTCTTCCCAGGTGGAAAGAAGTTACCTTCCCTGTGGGAGATCCCTCCACCGAACCGCTGCAGTCCTGCTCCCTCCATTTTGCATCTTTTTTTTCCTTTTATGTGGTTTGTTCCATTTTTGTTTTGTTTTGTCTGGGTTTTTTTCTTTTATTTTTATTTTCTCCCATCCTGCATCTTAACCCCTGCTGAGGAGATAGCAACATCCCAACTCAGGGGGTGTCAGAGACTGGCTGTGGGCAGCCGTTCCATACACTTTCCCAGGAAACACATTGGCACTTCCCTCTCACAGGAGAGCCAAAGAAACCCTCCTGGTTTCCAGCAGACCCAAAACCTGGACTCTGGAGGCCCCACCCACTAGCCCACTTGGGGCCTACCCTGCTGAGTACAGGCAAATAACCCCAAACAGACTCAGATGAGTGGCACGGGGGCGGGAGAACACACCCAGCCTGTGTTCCCTGAAGTCTGAAAGGCACCTGCCATAGTAGATCCAGGAGGCCCGCCCCGCTGATCCCACCAGAAGCCCTCTCAGAAACAGTCAGGTCGGTGACTAGCGTAAGGTTGATAGTAGGCCAGCAGGCAGAGACGGAGATGGATCTGGCAGTGACTTGGGTCATTTGCTGACATACCCTGGACCCAGTGCTCTTAAAACCCAGCTGGGCCAGGCCTGGAGGAATTTGCCATAAACTGTGGATTGCTGGTGCTTCAAACAAATTGCTGAGGGCTGGCTGTGGACAGCACCTGACACCAGCCTCAGACACATCAGAGCTGTATCCGAAGGGAGAACCCAGTAGGCAAGTACTAAACTCTGCTGAGACAATTCCACTTTATTATTTTTCATTATTTTAGTTATTTTTCTTTTTCATAGCCTTTTCATTATTTTTCTATTTTTTCTTTTTCTTCTATTTTTATTGCTCTATTTTTGTCATATCTCTTATTTTATTCTTA
This sequence comes from Anoura caudifer, assembly GCA_004027475.1. Lineage (NCBI taxonomy): Eukaryota > Metazoa > Chordata > Mammalia > Chiroptera > Phyllostomidae > Anoura > Anoura caudifer. The sequence goes on along the minus strand of PVKU01016038.1, from coordinate 11,043 downwards.
CTATTGATTACCCCATTGTCCCCTTCTTTTTTCCTTTTCTTATTTTTGTTATTCTTTCCCTTTCTTTGTCCCATTTTCCCCTTTCAATTCATTATTTGTATCAGTTCTCCTCCCTTTTCTACTCCCATAATCACTTTTCTGTCCTTTGGTCTTCTCTTATTCTTTTTCTTTTATTTTCCCCTTTCCCTAATATTCCATTTCTCTTTCCCCTTTTATTATTCTATAATCTTTTGCCATTGAAATTGCTATTGTGGTTGGGGGTGTTGCTTGTTTTGTTTTTATTTTGGGGTTGTTTTTCTTTGTTCTCCCAGCCTGTACAACAGCATGCAAGACATGGTAGGGGTTGAATCAGTAAGCCAGCCGGAGGGGAGACCCCACCAATGAATAAGCCAACAACAATCAGAACCCAAATACAACAGAAGAGTCCATATAACCCACACAAAGGGTATTTCTAGAGCATCCAGATCAGGAGATCAAGGAGTCAGCACCACTGGGTACCACACATAATGCCACCCCACAAGACCAGGCAGGAGTCAACGCACATCTATGTAAAACATAGAAACAAACAGGGACAGTTAAAATGGGGAGATAAAGAAACAAACTCCAAACAAAAAAAAAAAGGAAGAATCCCCAGAAAAAGAGCTAAAATGAAGTTGAGGCAAGCGAATTATCAGACATTGAGTTCAAAGTGATGTTTATAAGCCCTAAGTCACTCATTGGATTGAGTGCTGACCTGTGAACCAAAAGGTTGTTGGTTTGATTCCCATCCAGGGCACATACCTGGTTTTGTGGGCCAGGTCCCCAGTTGGAGGTGTATGAGAGGCAACTGATTGATACTTCTCCCACACATCATGTTTCTTTCCCTCTCTTTCTCCCTCCTTTTTCCTTCTCTCTGAAAATAAATAAATAAAGTCTTAAAAAAAGAAACTTGTATAATGTTTATAAAGATGGTTGAGAAACTTAAAGTGAATGACATCAGCATGAAAAAGGACATAGATACTATGAATAAGAACCAGATGGAAAATGAAGAATGCAATATCTGAAATGGAGAATACGCTAGAAGGAATTAAAAGCAGGCTAGATGAAGCAGATGATTGAATCAGTGACTTGGAAGACAAGGTAGAAAACAGGCAGAGCAAAAAAAATGAAAAAATATTTTAAAACAACCAGGAGAGTTTAAGGGAGCTTTGGGGTAACATGAAATATAATAAAATTTGCATAATAGGGATACAAGAAAGAGAAGAAAGGGAGCAAGGGATAGAAAACCTGTTTGAAGAAATAATGACAAAAAACTTCCCAAAACTGAAGAAGGAAAAAAAAATCACACAAGTTCAGGAAACACAGAGAATCCCTGTCAGGATGAACCCAAAGAGGTTCACACCAAGACCCATCACAATTAAAATGGCAAACTTTAAAGGCAAAGAGAGCATCTTAAAGACAGCAAGAGAGAAACAGTTAATTAATTATGAAGAAGCTCTGGTAAAGCCGCTAGCTGATTTGTCAACAGAAATAGTAAAGACCAGAAGGGACTGGCATGAAATATACCAAGTAATGAAAAGCAAGGACCTGCAACCAAGACTACTGTATCCACTAAGGCTATCATTTCAAATGGAAAGGGAAATGACCCTCCCAGACAAATAAATAAATAAATAAATAAATAGGCTGAAGGAGTACATTTCTACCAAACCAGTACCACAGGAGATGCTAAAGAGTCTGCTTGAAGAAGAAGGAGAGAGAGAGAGAGAAGGGAACACAGTTACAAAGGGAAAAATATGGCAGTGCATAGGTACCTATCAATAATAATCTTAAGTGTAAATGGATGAAATGCTCCAATCAAAAGATACAGGATACCTGAATGGATAAGAAAACATGACCCACATATATCCTGTCTACAAGAGACCCATCTCAGAACAAAATTTACACAGGCAGAATGTGAAGGGATGGAAAAAATATTCTATGCAAATGGAGACAAAAAATCTAGGGTAGCAATACTTCTGTCTGACAAAGTAGATAAGGCCATAATAAGAGGCAAAGAAGGACACTACATAATACTTAAGGGTTTAGTCCAACACGAGGATATAACCCTTGTAAACATATATGCACCCAATATAAAAGCACCTAAACATAAAAAAATTTTTTTGAGGACTTTAAGAAAGAGGTCAACAGCAATGCAGTCATAGTTGGGGATTTTAACATCCCATTGTCAACAATGGACATATCTTTCATGCAAAAAATCAATAAAGATATAGCTGTATGAAACAACATACTAGATCAAATGCATTCAATTGATATTGATAAAGGGTGCAGCCCAGAGGGGGGCCCCCAAAATAGGGATTTGGAATGGAGTCCAGAACTCAACGTCTCCAGGAAATATTAGGATGTCCTCACCCTTTCCCCCCTCAGGTGTGAGTTGGGGGAAGGGACAAATGGAGCAGGGACATTGAGAGCTGTTTTGCACAGTAACAGCTTTGCAGCTAACCTCTGGCTTGGTCATTTAACATATCTATAACCTCAGTATTGCTAGCTATCAGAGAGGTGCAAATTAAAACCACAATGAGATACCACTTCACACCAGTCAGAATGGCCATCTTAAACAAAGCAACAAACAAGTGTTGGAGAGGTTGTGGAGAAAAGGGGACCCTAGTGTACTGTTGGTAGGACTGCAGACTGGTACAACCACTATGGAAAGCAGTATGAAATTTTCTAAGAAAACTAAAAATGGGTCTGCCTTTTGACCCAGCAATTCCACAGCTAGGATTATATCCTAAGAACCCTGATACACCAATCCAAAAGAACCTATGCACCCCAATGTTCATAGCAGCATGATTTATAATAGCAAAGTATTGGAACCAACCTAGGTGCCTGTCAGTAAGTGAATGGATCAAAAAACTATGGTACATTTACACAATGGAATTCTATGCAGCAGAAAGAAGGAGCTCCCACCCTTTGCAACAGCATGGATGGAACTGGAGAGCATTATGCTAAGTGAAATAAGCCAGGTGGTGAAAGACAAATACCGTATGATCACATCTTTAACAGGAACCTAAACAACAAAACCAACAAACAAGCAAAATATAACCAAAGACACTGAAATTGAGAACAGGCTGACAGTCACCAGAGGGGAGAGGGGAGGGAATTTCAGAAAAAAAAAAAAAAGGGAAGGGTTTAGAGGAACAAGTATAAAGGACACATGGACAAAAACTAGGAGGGGGTGGAAATGGGAGGGAGGTGTGGAGGGCTGGGGCAGTGGGCTGGGATAGGAGTAAAAGACAGAAAACTGTACAAGAACAACAAATAAAATTAAATTAAAAACCCCATATCTATAACCTTTAACTGGTTTCATAGATATGTTGAACAGCTATGGCCATGCTTTGAGCCAGGGAGAAGGGAGTGACTTTCACCCAAGATGTAACTGGGAGGCAACACCCCCTGTTTACAGCACCTGCATGAGAGCTTGGAGATGATTGGCTCCACGCCATGGGGCCACGCCTGCCCAGACTCACTATGGCAGCCCAGTAAAGCTGGAAGGATATGGGAGAGCTGGCAAGTGTAACTGATTGTGGGAGGAGTCAGAAATGGGGCTGCAGAGGAGGACTGGCACAAGGATTTAAAACCCAGATGTGGCAGCCATTGAGGGGAGAGCCACATGGCTTTGGTAGAAGAGGACCATGCAGCTTCCGGGTGCTTCCTTTGGCTGCATGGCCTGGGAAGCAGGAGAGACTTTGCCTGGAAGAAGGGTGAAAGAACTCTTGCCAGTAGTCCATGAGAAGGTGCCACATGGCTTTGGATTAATCAGAGATCCTGCCTGGATGGCGACACAGCTGGCGGTGTCAGGAGCCTGGATCCCAGGCGTTTGCTTCTTTTCCTGAGTTGCGGTACCCTGAATTAGGGGCAGGGGGAGAAGGAAGCACTGTGGGCATCTGTGGGTATCCAAAAGGACTTTGATATCTTAATGAAGACAATAGGTCACTACTTTAAGTCTGTATAGCATTAAATAAACATTTCCTTTCCTTTTCACAAATCTCTGGCATTGAGAGACGTCTTTCCTAAGGCGGCAGACATAACAAACCTGTGGGAGGGGTCCTTTCGGTAATTGTATATTGTCCCCCCCTTTGGTCCCGTGGTCCCTGTTCTGTAACAATATCTACAAAACATTTCAAGCAAGGAAGTAAAATATGCATTCTTCTCTAATGCACATGGATCATTCTCAAGATATGGGCCTTGTATTTTTTAATCCATTCAGCTACCCTGTGCCTTTCAATCAGAGCATTTAAGTCATTTACATTTAAAGTGAGTATTGATATGTATGTATTTATTGCCATTTTATTCTTTTAACTATATTCCTCTGTTACTTCTATTTTTTTAATTCTCACCTGAAGACATGCTTACTGATTTTTAGAGAGAGGGGAAGGGAGGGAGAAAGAGGGGGAGAGAGAGAGAGAGAAACATCACATCAATGGGAGAGAGAAACTCTTTTAGTTTTTTCTTGTCTGGAAGCTCTTTATTTCTTTTTCAATATTAAATGATAGTTCTACAGGGTGGAGTAGTCTTGGTTGTAGTTCCTTGTTTTCATCACTTTGAATATTTAGTACCAGTCCCTTGTGGCCTGGGATGTTTTTGTTGAAAAGTCAGCTGACAGCCAGTCTTTTGGGAGCTCCCTTATAGGTAACTGTCTTTCTCTTGCAGCTTTTAAGATTCTCTCTGTTTTACCTTTGGCATTTTAATTATTATGGGTCTTGGTGTGGGCCTCTTGGGTCCATCTTGTTTCAGTCTCTCTGTGCTTTCTGGATTTGTGTGTATTTTTACTTCACCAGGGTAGGGAAGTTTTGGGCCATTATTTCTTCAAATAGGTCTCTATCTCTTGTTCTTTCTTTTATCCTTCTCTTACCCCTATGATGTGGATGTTGTTATACTTCATGTTGTCCCAAAGGTTCTTTAACTATGCTCATTTCTTTTTTTTAATATATTTTATTGATTATGCTATTACAGTTGTCCCATTTCTCCCCCATCATTCCCCTCCACCCTTCACATCCCCTCTCACCCACATTCCCCCCTTTAGTCCATGTCCATGTTTCATAAGTTCTTTAGCTTCTACTTTTGCCACACTATTCTTGCCCTCCCCCTGTCTATTTTCTACCCACCATCAATGCTACTTATTCTCTGTACCTTTTCTCCCTCCCTCCTACTCCCACTCCCCTGTTGCAAACCCTCCATGTGATTTCCATTTTTGTGTTCCTGCTCCTGGTCTAGCTGTTTGCTTAGTTTGCTTTTGTTTTAGGTGTGGTTGTTAATATCTGTGAGTTTGCTGTCTTTTTACTGTCATATTTTTTATTTTCTTTTTCTTAGATAAGTCCCTTAACATTTCATATAATAAGGGCTTTGTGATGATGAACTCCTTTAACTTGACCTTATCTGAGAAGTGCTTTATCTTTCCTTCCATTCTAAATGACAGTTTTGCTGGATACAGCAATCTTGGATGTAGGTCCTTGACTTTCATGACTTGGAATAATTCTTTCCAGCCCCTTCCTGCCTGTAAGGTCTCTTTTGAGAAATCCGCTGACAGTCTGATGGGAACTCCTTTGTAGGTGACTCTGCCTTTATCCCTTGCTGCTTCTAGAATTCTCTCCTTCATTTTAATCTTGGCTAATGTAATTATGATGTGCCTTGGTGTGTTCCTCCTTGCGTCCAACTTCTTTGGGACTCTCTGAGCTTCTTGGACTTCCTGGAAGTCTATTTCCTTAGCCAGATTGGGGAATTATTTGTTCAAATGAGTTTTCCACTTGTTGCTCTTCCTCTTCCCCTTCTGGTAGCCCTATAATTCGGATGTTGGGACATTTAAAGATGTCCTGGAGGTTCCTAAGCCTCTCCTCATTTTTCTGAATTCTTGTTTCTCCATTCTTTTCTGGTTGTTTCTTTCTTCTTCTGGTCCACTCCATTGATTTGAGTCCCAGTTTTCTTCTCATCTCTATTGGTTCCCTGTGAGTTTTTCTTAATTTCACTTATTGTAGCCTCCATTTGTTCCTCTAATTTGCAACCAAAATCAACCAATTCTGTGAGCTTCTTAATCACCAGGGCTTTGAACTGTGCATCTGATAGGTTGGCTGCTAGTGCTATGAGCTCTACATCTGATAGGTTGACTATCTACTGGTCGCTCAGATGAATTAGCTCCAGGGCCCCAGTCTGTTCTCCCTTTTGAGGCATCCTTGGTTTTGTTTTTTGTTTTTGTTTTTGTCTGGTCACAGCTGTTATGTAGTGAGGGGTGGAGCCTTAGGCGTTCACCAGGGCGGGGTTGTGGTGCTGGATGTTGGTGCCGGCTGGAGAGGGAACAATGGCACCTGCTCCATGCTGTCTCGCGGATTCCAGTCCCTTCAGCTTTTTTCCCCTATCAAATTGGGCCCTTCTGGTGCTGATTTCCCTGTGGGTGGTCCTGCACATGCTCCAGGACCCTCTGGGTCTCTCCAACGAACTCTCCTGTGAGGCTGGGACTCCCTCCTGGCACCTTAGCCCCTACAAGTATTTTCAATGGGTGCTTTCAGGTTTCACTTTCCAGCGCTGGGGTCCTGCATCGCGTAGTCTGTCTTGCTGCCCGTTTTTGCCTGGTTTCTCAGTGTGTGAATGTGTGTCCGTGGTCTGCTGCCTTGTGTGCTCCACCTGATCTCCCTGCCTTTGGCAATGCCACCGCCTGTGCACCTGAGTGACTGCACACTGGAACCACCACCAGGTTATCCCGTCTCAATCCGACTCCGTGGGCCACGGACTCTGCTGGCCACTGACTGTGCCCCTCTTACGGGTCTGGGTGAATCGTTGTTGTCGGACTCCTGCACAATTCAATTTTCACTCTGTTGTAGATGGGTTTTCTTTCTTTTTTTGTTCTATATTTTTGTTGTCCCTAATCTTGTTTGTGAGAGGAGTCACAGCGTGTCCAGCTACAACTCCATCTTGGTCAGAAGTCTGCTAATTTCTTTAATACATTTTTTCCCTGTTCTGATTGGGTTTTTTCTGCTACCTTTTCTTCAAAATTGCTGATTAAAAATATTTTATTTATTTATTTGTATTTTTAGAGAGAGGGGAAGGGAGGGAGATGAGAGAGAGAAACATTGATGTGAGAGGGAAACATTGATTGGTTGTCCCATGCACACTCCAAGGAGGACCAAACCCACAACCCAGGCATGTACCTGGATAGGGAATCAAACTGGTGACCTTTTGCTTTGCAGCCATACAGGTCAGGGATGGTTATTAAGTTTTCATAGATTTCTGGTACTTATTTAGACTGCAGAAAACAATTCCCTGGGAGAGAAAAATACCTGGTCAGAAAAATCTACACTCTGAGCTGAGAAGATTGGGGAAAGCACAACTGCACAGAGTGTGCAGACATGATTCATAGTACACTTACTACAGCATTTTTCCCATTTTATAACCAGAAATGTGGAGACCTAGGGGGTTTGGTAGCCCACACAAAGCCACATAAATTATAAATACCTGAACTGACCAAAAATATACCATGTGCCAGGTACTGGGCCAGCTCATGGAATCCTCAGGATATCTCCACAAAATAGAAAAGGTAAAGAGGAAGTGTTAAAATGCTATTTTTTGTTGGCATGGTTGAATATTGTCTATTTCCTATGATTAAACCTAATTTTATTATCCTATTTAACAGGTTGATACATTGAGTCTTGAAGGTTTTAAATATAATGACTTGTCCAAGGTCACATTGTTAGTAAGTCTTAGCCAAAATTTGACATTAAGAGCCCTGCTTTGAAATGATTCCAATCAGGTCAGACTTCAAAGACTGAAGTGCTTGCTTGCCTAGGTGTTTTCCAAAGGGTCAGAGAAGAACCTCCTCCTTCGGTTCTGTAGGCATCCTTTATCTGGGAGAAGTTCTCTTTCCCTCAAACATGGCAACACATTCATTCATGAGATAACTTAATCTTCAAAGTACAGCTCCAGTCCCATTCGCCCCCAAAAGAACAAACTGGATTCTCACCCCATTGGTTTCCACTTTCCCAAACCTCCTAAGCCTCTGACTAGTTTCTCTGGATCTACACCATTGCTGTCTTTGCTGAGAGCATTGAAAGCCAGGAGCCTGTCCTCTCTGATGACTTCATTGCTCTTTTGGCCTGGTCCTGGAAGGACAAGGAGCATGGGACCCTGGCTCTTTCACCGTGCTGGGCCACAAGGATGGTTAGGCCAGGCTCCTGCTACAGTGATCCAATTTCTCCTCAGTGATGCTGATAATGGACCCATGGAGCTCTGCCTGGTTTTGGAACCTGGAGAAGCAACTTGGCAACAGGAATAACTCCATGCCAGCACTATAGCTCAGCTTTATCCTTTTCCCAGAGGAGCCATCTTGGAAAGAACATCAGTGTTGAGTTTTGTATCTCCTGATGCCTGATGCTTTGAGGTGGGGTGAAGCCAGAGACACCACTCTTAGGTTGTTTACAGAGGTTTTAAAAGGAGACCTTGGTCTCCATCAAACATGGGGGTCTTTTTGTGAGTATTACATCTTTTCATTGATTAAAAAAATTAAGCACATGGTACACAGTTTAAAGAATATGAAGCCCTGTCTCAGTTAGTTGGAGCATCATCCCACAGACCAAAGGGTTGTGGGTTCTATCCACACTCAGGGCACGTGCTTGGTTGTGGGTTTAGTCCCCAGTCAGGGTGCATATGTGAGGCAACTGATCAGTGTTTCTCTCTTGCATCAATGTTTCTCTGCCTCTTTCTCCCTTCTTTCCCTTCTCTCTAGAGTGAGGATTAAGAAAAATAAAATGAAAAATAAAATAAAATAAAATGTAAAAGCCAATGAAATATAAAACTTAATTGCACCCCAGACCCTAAAACCTTTCTCCAGAGGGAACCACAGTTACCAGCTTTTCTTATATCATTCAATAAACATGTGATATCTCAACCTATGCATCCAACATGGCAGCCAAGAGCCACATGTAGCAATTTAAATTCAATTAAAATAAAAATATCATTCTTCAGTCACACTAGCCTCATTTCAAGTGCTTAATGGCCACCTGATTATAATAGATAGTGTATATATAGAACATTTTCATCATTGGAGAACGTTCTGTTGGATAGCTCTGGCCTACACAAACAATTAAGATTTTGCTTATTTATTCTTTAGAGAGAGTGTAACAGAGGGGAATACACAGAGAGAGAAACATTGATGTGCAAGAGAAACATCAATCAGTTGTCTCTTGCATGCCTCCAACTAGGGACTTGGCCCACAACCCAGGCACATGCCCTGAACAGATATCGAACAGTGACCTTACAGTTTGTGGGATGACACCCAACCCGCTGAGCCACACCAGTCAGTGTGACAAACATATTTTTGTATATATGTATTTTTTTAAAGATTTTATTTATTTATTTTTAGAGAGGGGAAGGGAGGGAGAAAGAGAGGAAGAGAAGCATCAATGGGTGGTTGCGTCTCATGTGCCCCCTACTGGGAACCTGGTCTGCAACTCAGACACGTGCCCTGACTGGGAATCCAACTGGCAACCCTTTGCTTCGTAGGCCAGTGCTCAGTCTACTGAGTCACACCAGCCAGGGCTGGTATATGAACTTTTGACATTGGCTTTCTTTCTTCATTTAGCACAATGCTTTGATATCCATCCATGTTTTGCATGTATTAATAATTTGCTCCACCATAATCACCATTAGTACAGGTTGTTGTTCAAGTTTTGACTTCAGTCTGCAATCTGCCTACTGTTGTTTACTCTTCAGAGTTCTGCACCATTTGCCTTTTGATGCCTCCCCAGAGTCCGAGTTGTAAGTTGTAAAACAGAGAGTTTGTAAGAGACTTACTCCATTTGGGCCAACACCAGAAGTTTACAATCAGTTTCAAAATAGATGTATTTAGAAATACATATGAAACAAAATGTTTTGTTATTTATAAACATGCAAAATGTGACCACAGTATACTAAAATGTTAATAGTGCTTATCTATGCATAGTAAGATCACTCACTTTATATTTTTTGTATTTTTCCATATTTTGTGATTAAACATATTACTCAAGTAATTAAAAAATTATAAAACAATTTTGACCTCAGTTTTTTGTGTAACCTTAATTTTGGCATTGGGTGTCTTGACTTGAGGAAACAGAATATTAGAAAAAGGATGAACATGGGTATCAGAGAGTGGCAATGACTAAGCATGGCAAGCAATGATTTTGCAAAAATTACTACTGGCCTCATAAGATTCTCCAGGCCACTCATGGTAGGAAGTCGAATGAAATAAGTACATTTAACACTAGAAAAATACAGCACTCTTGCCACATTATAGTGGATGAAACTAGGAAAATGAGATTCCACTCAGAATACTTACTGCTTAACAAGATTAAGAAAGGCAGAAAAAGACTTCTGGCCAAGATGGAGGCGTAGGTGGACACACTGTGCCTCCTCTCACAAACAAGATAAGGACAACAAAAATATAGAACCAAAATACCCCCAACCAGAACAGATAGAGGATTGAATTGTATGGAAGTCCGACAACGATTCACCCAGACCGGTAAGAGGGGTGGAGTAGATGGCCGGTAGAGAGGGGTTGCAGTGGAAAGAAACAGTAGCTGGTGGTCCCGGGTGCACAGGTGGCAGTTACTGAGTGAACCAAGGCAATGAGCAGACCAAGCAAGGCGCACAAGGCGGCTGACCGAGTCATACATTCGCATGCAGATAAACCAGGTGAAAATGGGCAGTGAGACAGACTGTGCAGCGCAGGGCCCCAGCACTGGGAAATGAAGCCTAAAAAGCGCTGATTGAGAACACTTGTGGGGGTTGGGGTGCTGGGAGAGACTCCCAGCCTCATGAGAGAGTTCGTTGGAGAGACCCCCAGGGTCCTAGAACATGCACGAGCCTGCCCACACGGAAATCAGTGCCAGAAGGGCCCAATTGACTTGGGGAAAGTGGCAGAAGGGACTGGAATCCGAGAGAGAGTGGAGCAAGCCCCATTGTTCCCTTTCGGACCCTGCCCCCACATCCAGCATCACAACCCAGCAACTGGGTTGCTCTGCCATAGTAAACATCTAAGGCTCTGCC
>PVKU01016037.1:0-16064 GCA_004027475.1 Anoura caudifer | reverse complement strand
CACCTCCCAGAAGGAACAGCAGCCTAACCTTCACACGTAGCTATTTACCGTGTCCTTGAACGGAAGCACAGCTGCCCCAGGTCTGGGACACCACCATCATGTCACACGTTCTGCTTCACACAAGCACGGCACACAGCAGAAGTGTATGGAACTTGCTTATGCCCGCAGAGCTGAGCTGTGACGGCAGTTCGGGGATAAACCCGCACTGCCCTTCGGATGGCTGCGGTGGCCACAGTCTGTGGGTTCGAATGTCGCCTGCACATGACACTAACCAACATTGGAAAGTTAACCCACTTCCCCCTTCTTTTTGTGAGTCTGAGCTTAATATTTGTTAATGCATAAGTTTAATGACAGTAATTTTAAATGATAACTTCGTCTCAAGGTACAAATACTGCCTGCATTCCTCTGTCTTTGATGGAAGACAAGATCAGCAACAGTGCTAGTAAATCACAGTCATATTCCAATCTCCCTTTCCTTATTCTTCTACCTGCTGGCCGGATTGCCACCCACACACTGAGCAATCAAGGAGGTCGCAGACCAGAGCCAAGGCTAGTGACGGTGCAGGTTCAGCGCACCGGGGTGGGGACCAGGCCTTGGAGCCACGCCCAGCACCCAGCACAGCGCCTGCGCACTGCGGACTCTCCCACGCATCTGCTGACGGAATGGCAGGGCCTCAGATGCCCGACAACTCCATACTTCCCCACCAGTGAAAGGCGGGGCTTCCCTCTCCAACATCCCCGGACCTTCAGTGGTCCCGATTTCATACGGCTTTTTAACTTGACGAGCTAATCTTAGAAACGTAGACGTTTGGGAAAGTAAGCCGCACATAAACGAGATGGGTTTACGCTGTGCAGTGGAACGCGAGCCCCGAGACAGGCAGCGAAAGCTGGGTTATCAATGCACCTGCACGTCCGCATGAAGGGTCCACGCAAATTTTTAACCAGTCCTCTTACTCTTGAATGTACATATCAGACAGGCCACCCAGCCTGAAAGGAGATCCTTCCCGGAAAAGCCCTTTTTGAAACCGAGTCAAGGGAAGAGGGGTCTCTCCGCTCACACAGTCTGTTCCCACCCCACCCCGCAGCGTTCTTTGCCCAAAGCGTTGTTTAGTGGCGCCCACTTCTGCTATCGCACTTTTGGAAGACAGTGTCTCATTCAACCCCCCCCCCCCCCCCAATGAGCCAGTGGAATGCGGTGTTAGACTGTGAAAAGCCGAGATCCGATACCTTCCTTCCCCAGCAGCCTGGCTTCTGCGGGCCACTGTGAATGGGAGGGAAGGACCTTCTCCTCACCTCCTGGGGACAAGGCCAGGGGCAGCACGGTCACCGAGACGTTGTCGGAGCTCCTCTGCGCGGCGCTGTCCGTCACGGTGAGCTGAAAGGTGTACGTTCCTTCCTGCAGGTGGGACAGCTTCAGGGTTCCCGACTCAGGTACCTGCCACCCAAACAGGAAACATCACGTTTGGTCAGGAGACGTGAGGCGCGGAGTCCAGCACCGCCCTGGACTGGAAGTTGGTGTGGTCCTTGCCACCACCCCAAGACCCACCTCCCCGCTCCTGTCCAAGGCTGCGGGACACTAAATCAAGCGCTACTTTGGCAGGCTGGCCCGACTCTGAATTCCCAATTTCCCATTTTACCTGGGCCAGAATGCCCTTGACGGGCAGTCCTTCTCTTGCCCTCACAGCCCCTGTCCCAAACCTGCCCGGCTCCCCAGCTCCATGCCCCAGAGCCCTTCCTTCTCAGCCGGTGACCTCATCTAGTTCAAAGGAACATCAGGACCGTGGCTATGGTTACAACTAGGGCTCCACCCTCCACCTCCACGGTGCCAGTATCTGTGCCATTGCCACCCCTCTCCTGCAGTCATTAGATGAGCTGTCGCGGTCTCACACTGCACCCTCCCTCTGGTCCTTGACCCCTTTCCCTCTGACCTCTCTGCTCAAGTTTCTCTTGACCTAACACACAAACCAACAACAAATAAAAACTCCCCAGGTCTTCTCTAGCCGCCATATTGTTTTCTTTCCATTTCAACTCAACTTCTTGAAAAGGCTGTCTGTCCATGCTGCATATGCTGTTTCCGTTTGGTCGTCGTCCACTTACTGTTTATCACAGCCGCTGAAACGGTGCTGGAAAAACTCACTAACTGACCCCGCAAAGGTCACCTCGCATCAAGGTCAACAATACTTCTTAGTTTTGTCTTTAAAAAAAAAAAAACAACAAAACAAAACACTGGCCCTTTTCCTGTATTTAACGGTGTTGGCCACTCCTGTCTTCCCAAAGCGCCTGCTTCCCTGGCTGCTGTTCTGCATCCGAGTTCCCCATCGTTCCTTGCTGGTCACCCTGAGGAGTGTCTGTTCACTCCCTAAAGCCCGGCACCACCGGAACCTCTGCTGCTCTCCTCACAACAAAGCAGCATCCTCGTCACCGCGAGTGCAATAGCTTCTGAGGCCCAGTTCTGGGGTGTGACTTTGGGAATCACTTTTAGATGTTCAATCTAAACACTGTTTTGTTTAGCCTCCCCAATGATACTGTTTAATATCCTACCTTTTAGAAGATTCCTTTCCACTTAAATGAATTACTTTGGAAATTATTCTCTACCAATGAACTCTGACCTTATACATTTTATTACACTGACGCAGTAATGGGCTTGAAATAACTCACCTGCTTGTTTTTATTTATGAAGTCCTAGATTTGGACTCCTGCACATAACCTTAGAGGATTTGCCAGTACCATAAACCCATGAGCAGAAGGCTTTCCAACCATTTAGTGGCAGTATAATGAGATACAGTGGCTGTGACACTTGAGGCTGCTCAAATGCCACCAGGCAGATCTCCAGGCTCAGCTAGAGTCTAAGTCAGCGGCTCTGGAGAGTGGCATCTGGGAGTCTGCACATAACAGGCACTGGTGATCCAGTGGTCACACGGAAGAACCACAGGTGAGGTGGTTAAGGGCATGGAGCCTGGTGTCTAGCAGACCTGGGTTGGAATGCTGGTCCTACCACGTACCGGCTGTGTGACCTTGTACACGTCACTTAACCCATCTAAATCTCAATGTTTTCACCTGTAAAATTTGATCCTACCTCATGAGGATCAAATGAGATAACTGTGTAAAAAAATTTCTTAATGTGGGGCTTAAATATAATATAATGTAAAATTAACTTTTTTTTTTAATATAAAAGGAGCTTGGTATGGTAAATGCTTAAATATATCCAGTCTCTCCTTTGGTTTGATTCTTATCTCAAGCTGAATGGCATTACCCTGTTTTTACAGACAGGGACAGGGAAACCTATTAAAGTGACTTTCACTCACTGAGACAGGCAGAATTGAGACCTCCAATTTGTAAAAACAGTCTACAAGCTGTCCCATCACTTTTGTTGCAAAAGCTTTAAGCTAGAGAGTTGGCAAAAAAGGTCGCCTGTCCTCTGCTGTTTATTTCAAAGAGGTGTTAGGCAGCACTCACTGCCTCACTGTTACACTGTCTTCAGGGCCAAGTGCACCCAGAGGATACCAGACAGGGGCCACTTTTGTGAGTGCTCACTAGTACCTGAAAGGCCAGCCAACAGAAAGCTAAAGACAAGGAGACAACTTTAGAAGAGTGTGGAGTGGGCGAATGACCATCAGAAACAAGAGTGTACCAAGCTGAAGGTGGCAGGCAGTCTGAGAACAAGCAGAGATGATCAGAGATTCAGATGAATAAGATTTAGAACAAGGCAAGAGCTGTGGTTTGGAACCTCAGAGTCATATTTAACCTCTCTTCTTTCACATTCCACCAACCCACCAGGAAAAAGCAAAAAGGATTTAAAGTATTTGATAAACATTTCTGAAGTATCAGGAGTCAGGATAAATACATGCATATTTATACACACAAGTATATGCACCATACCTAATTTGTAATGTTAATTAAATAAGGAATTTCTAATCTCTGCCCAAGACCTGCCAGAGCCTTGATGTTTGGCCTCTGTTAAACCCCCACCTCAGCAGAACACCCAGCCTGCTGTTCTGACTCAACTC
The DNA here is from genome assembly GCA_004027475.1 of Anoura caudifer. Taxonomy (NCBI): domain Eukaryota; kingdom Metazoa; phylum Chordata; class Mammalia; order Chiroptera; family Phyllostomidae; genus Anoura; species Anoura caudifer. Next base: position 12,058 of record PVKU01016037.1, on the reverse strand, counting down.
CGCCTTCCGAGAAGGTGATCTAGTGTCAAGTACCACAGTTGGGTTTATTTATATACATTAAGTTACACACACACCTACACATATTGGTTACCATTATTGTGAACCACTTACCATTATATACACTTAGCTACAAAATAATACGTAACTATTCTTCCCACCCAACAGTTGCTCCTAAAGTCTATAAGGCAATTGGATGTAAGTCAGTTACAAACGAGTGGGGAGGCAGCATGGTACAAAATACTTTAGTAAGAGGCTCCACTGAACCAAGGAATGCAACTAGCTTTCTGCCTTGTGTCTGCTAATCTAACCTGCAAAATTGGAGATCTCTACAAGTGGTTGATTAACATAATAATCTTTGCTGTAATCCCATGCCCATGACATCTTTCCAGACCCATTGTGAAGAAGACAATGGGGCAGTTACCCTGAGGCCAGGAAATGAACTGGCGTTCTCACTGTCTAGATATAATATTGCGGGTGAACACATGTTTAGGCCCTGCTCTTCCGTTCAGGGTTCCCTCCGTCCACTTGTCATCACACATAGGATGTAGAGTTCCACAAAGAGAAGCAAAATGAATCCAGCAGCCTGGCCTTTCATGTTACACATGGTCAAATGAATGGCGTTAGAGCATCTTTACAAAGAACAGAACTGATCCATCTGACTGATCCATCTTTCTCAATTCTGGAGTATGGTGTTAAGTGAGTTTCCTCAAGAACTGGGAATTTCTCTGCTCAGCCTCTAGGCATCTACTCACAGATTTGCTGATCAGAAAGATCATTTTAATACCCATTTTTTTCCAGTAAAAGTAAATGAAGTTACATTGCTGATGATTTGAAAAAGACAGTAAAGAAAAAATTACAATTAACCACCCTAAGACAACCATCAATAGCCACTGTATTTATTTTTTTGGTCTTTTATTTGAATATTTTTTACAACCATCAGCAGCATTTATATTATTTCTTTTTCTTACCTTAATTTGTATCTTTTGCATAATTTTAATTTTACTATAAATTATGGAATGGGTATCTTCAAATTAATCCAATGTAGAAAATGATCATACATCATCCTAAGAAAAAGAATAAAGGTTCTAATGGTTAATAAAAAGAGTTGAGAATTTCTCATATACACCTGCCCAGAAGAGGATCATTTTCAAAAGAAGAGGACCAAAGAAGGCAGTAATTAGACAGAATTAAATTGCATATACGGAGATTTCAGGAATGAGTAGGAGAAATATTTTTGGACTAAAGCCTTTCTCTTTTTTTTGTCAAATCCTCTTAAAACATATCATGCAAATAGTGGCCTACTTCTAAAGTTGGCCAGGAGTAGAGCCTGTAGAAGTAAAGAACAGAGGGAAAAACAGACTTATCCTTCCCTTCTACAACCCAACCAAATTTCACTTCTGTTTTACTGGCTCAGAACGTTTACAGTTTCCTACAACTCTGCCCTCATTTCCCTTTCGTGCCTCTAACTCAACCCAATCAGGGAAGAATTATTTTTTAATACCGAAAGTGTAAAAATGCTTTTAGATATAAGCAGAACTGCTTACGTAGGAAGAAGAGTCAGAAGCGCAAAGACACAGTGCGCAAAATTGGGGGGGGGGGGCGAGGTGACCCTAGCTCCTAATAGCCTGTAAAAACCAACACAGAAATCCAGGGAAAAGCCAGGCACTTGGTGTGCAACTCCACTCTCCGCATTCAGTGTGAAAGAAAGCACTTCCGGGGTGCTCCTGGCCTCTCTGACTGGGTGACTGGAATAAGAATCTTACTTCGTTCATCTTCTGATCACTGGCAGGACCTAAGTTTTTCTTTTTTTAAAGATTTCATTTATTTATTTTTAGAGAAAGGGGAAGGGAGGGAGAAAACGAGAAAGAAACATTGATGAGCGAGAGATACATCCATCAGTTGCTTCTTGCAGGTCCCTCACTGGGGACCTGGCCCACAACCTTGACTGGGAATTGAACCAGGGACCTTTCGGTTCCCAGGCTGGCACTCAGTCCACTGAGACAAACCATGCAGGGCAGAAGTCAATGTTCTTGTGTCTAAGTTCGTTTCCCAAAACCTTTCTCTCAAGTTGAGTTTTAAAATACTCCTTTGATCTGTTGAGGGTAGTCTAAAAGTGAGGCTGACTGGAAACCTCGGACCAGACCGTCTCACAAAACTTGGGTTTCATCAAGTTTTCCGTTTGGTCAGGGAAGTCCCACTTTGTCTCCGTGGGCCTGGTGTCATTATTGAAACCACATCCTTTCACTCTCAAACGTGTCCCTATTTAGATGATATTCTACCTATTTACTTAAAAAAAATTAATTATGTAGAGCAGTCAAGCCAGCATGCAATTGGCTTGAATTTAATAATGAACTTATTGGTGTAAGCAACATCCACATTTTGGGAAGCTTCTACTGCATGTGGTATTCAAAAATCATTTGGTTACACATTTTCCCACATCTGATGAGTGCAAATCAAACCACAAGCAGATGAAGTCCAAGTCTCCCTGAACGTCCTTGTACTCTGTGTTGTGCCCCTAAATGCCGCATTTTACATTCTGACTTCAGATGCAAATGTATTACGTTGAATAATCATGAAACTCAGTGTCATCTAATGAGCCACCAGAAAAAAATATGTCTTGCATTTAAGAAATGTATTCTAGATTAATATTTGGTTAAGGGGAGGCAGAATATCTTTTTTCAGGGTGGGAAATACGTAACTTTAAAATCTAGCCATCAGCCTCCTGCTTCTGACAAGTCATCTCTCCTACTCTCTCTTCATAAATGAAGAAACCATGCCAGGAACACGAGCTGTCCCACTGCGAGGTGCTTAGCACAGCGCTGCACACGCATTAGGTGCTGCACACGCACTAGGTGCTAAAAGAAGTGAGCGGTGAATTTTGTTATCATTAAGGTGGCAGCATAACTCCTCTTAGGGAGAGACCCTCACTGGGTTTTGTGGGTTTCTGAGTACCTGGGTGGGTCATTTGGACGTGACCAGATCGGTCCTACAACCTGGTCCCAAACTGTGGCAAGGCGAAGGCAGGCTGACAGTTCTTCCTGGGAGATGAGAGAAGGGCTGAGGAGCCTGTGCAGATGGGGACCATGGGGGATGAGAGAGGAGGACTTCGGGGGGCTGCCGCAGGTGCTCAGCGGAAAGTGAACAATGAGAGCCCCCAGGAGTCAGGGATGGTCTAAGGGCTTCAGAAGAAGGGTGTTCATCCAACATGGGCTTTAACTTAACCTCGGTGCTATGCTGGGCCATCACTGCCCTTCCTCCCGCCCCAAGCACCTTCCCAGTTGGCCCCACTCCGCAGCTTGAGGGGGGTGCATTCACATTCCCGTCAGCTGGAGCCCCTTCTCAGAACAAAGTGACTTGGCTGGAGAGTCCCAATTCTCCTGTTGGAAATTGTGGAGTGTAAACTCAGGCTGCCCATGTAAAAGGGACCGGAAGGGTGGTCCTTGAAGGTTGTTAATTACTGTTCAGAATGATTCTCAAAATGTAAAAACCATGATCTCACACACATATAATGTGAACATGCATCAATGATTTTAACTCATTAATTGAAGAGAGAGCCAATAAGGTGTTTCACTAATTCAAAGGAGAATCGGAATGGATATAAGCAGTCAGGAATGAAGTTGCTAGAACATGTAAAACTGAACCAAGTTTGCTATTAGTACCTATTAGGTGAGGAAATGAATGTATTAATAGATTAATACATACAAGTGCTAAAATGTCTTCTTTGAAATCCGCTTTTCTTTTTTTTCTTTTTCTTTTACTCCCAACCCAGCCCTCCACCCCAGCCCTCCCGACCTCCCTCCCATTTCCACCCCCCTAGTTTTTATCCTTGTGTCATTTATACTTGTTATTTCAGGGGAAAAGGGGAAGGGTTTACAGGGTTTACTGAAATCCACTTTTCTACAAGTCAGAAACACTGCATTTCTGTATGAAAAAATTATTTGCATTTCTATTGGTAAGAATCATTTGCATTACTGTTTTCTCTAATTAATAAATGCACTCCGCAACCGCCAGCATTCCGCTGAGAGACATTCAGTAACCTCTTGCCATTTCAGTCTTTCACAGCTTTTTAGGGCCATTTAATCTACAGAATGGGAAGGCACCTCCTAGTGAGGCCGCTCTGAGGATTCCAGGTGTGTCTGAACCGCCTGCCACTGCGTGGCTCCTCAGTCAGTGGTGCTTTATCACGACGCAGTCACAGCAGGATGAGAGTTTACTTTGGGGGTGCCCGTGAATACACTCTGTTACAAGACAATCACAGTTCGGCTGCAGTGTTTCTCCTGCCGCTTGGGTGGTGGTTTTATAACTCTAGGTCTACCTGCCGTCGCTGTTGTGCACTTGGCTGGGAAACTGGTCCACATTTCCCTCCTGATGGCCCAGCAGTCAGCCCGAAAGGCCTATAAGAAATGTCTAATCTTGTTGCTCCTTTATAAATATCCTCAATAACTACAATACCGGATCATTAGCTTTATTTTTATTTAACACTCATAAGTGCAATTCGTCGTTTACAGAATAGAGCTTTTAGTAGTGCAATGAAGAGCCAGATGATAACAGGCAGGCCTGGAACTGCTGGAACAAACATACCCCAGAAGTGCCCATTAATAGGCAGCGTCCCTCGCAGGGGAGCTCTCTGGTGCTACGACCGCCGTGCCATGAACCTCTCCTGATCAACCTCAGTTCTCAAAGATTTCCCTAAAGACAGAATAGTTTCACAGCTGGCACAACGCCCACCAGGGTGATAAGTGTGATGGATGACCCTCTAAGTTCAAAATGATTTCTGTGGTAGATGAAAACCAGAAGTTGGTATGTGCAAAGGATAAACAGATGGTCCTGCCCTCAAGTTCAACAAATCAGTGACACAAAAGAGGTGGAGAGGCCATTGGGGCAGCCGTTTACGTAAAAGATGAAGCAGGTTTCAGGTAATCCTGCGAATGGGCGATGCCACACGAACATGCTGTGTGACGCAGCTACTAAAACAGTTTATGTAAATTAAGTTTTACTAGTAGAAGTAGAGGCGTCTGGATCACAGGAGGTGGCATCTGTGTCAGGAAAACACACACATCTTCAGGTGACCTATGGGATTCAATTAGCGGTGTCAGATTCTAGAAGGGCACGGATGAATCTGAGAAAATCCAGCAGAGGCTGGAAGGTAGACGGTCTGGCCCTCAATTCATGTGAAGACATCTGAAAGAAGCAGGGGTGTCACGTTCCGAGAGAGCATTCCAAGTGGTGGCATTAATTTTTTTCAAAGACTTCAGCACCTGTCACCTAGAATAAAGAAAGACGTGCCCTGGCCAGGTAGCTCCGTTGGGTGGAGCATCAGCCCGATATGCCAAGGTCGTGGGTTCAATCCCTGGTCAGGGCATATACAAGAATCAACCAATGAATGCATAAATAATTTGGACAACAAATCAATGTTTGTTTTTCTCTATCTCTCCTCCTTCCCTCCCCCTTTAAAAAAATCAATAAATAAAAATGTTTAAAAAAAGAAAGATGCATTCAATGCTTTTTCCAAAAAGAAGACTCTGCGCCAATGCACAGAAGTAACAGGGAGACACATCCTGTTTGCCTAATAACTACAGCTAATTGAAGACATCATAGGACATGATGTGAGGTAGCAAGTATTCATCTCTGGAAATATCTGGGCAGAGAGTGGGAGAGCCTTGAAGGGATGTCATAGAAGGGGCTCTTATATGGATGGGAGGCTGGGTACCACGCTGAACAAGGGCCCAGCCCAGTTCCAAGACTACATAACCATTGAGTAAATCAGTGCATGGAAATCAGTCTTGAGGGACTAGGTGATTGTTTTTTTTTTTTGTTTTGTTTTTTTGTTTTTGTTTCAAGAGAATATAAAGCAGTGTTTCCCCACAGAGGGAAGATCATGTGAAGAAGCAGGAAGGAAAAGGCAGCCAGCTACAAACCAAGAAGAGAGGCTTTACCAGAAGCCAACCCCATTGGAACCTATGGATTTCTCCCCTCCAGAACTATGAGAAGATAAACAGTATCTGTTTAAGACACAGAGTCTGTGGTTCTTTGTTGTGGCAGCTAGCAAACCAATATAGATTTTTTCCACTTCCTCTAACTAAAGTGGTTTGGATAGAGTTTATCTGCCCAAACCAGGAAATACTGCTAACCAGAAGCTGTCCTGATGAGATTAATAACAAGCCTCAGGACTCAAGACTCCAGGTGTGTCTGCAGCTGCCAACAAGGGGCTCATTCCTACCCACAGCACCTGCAGCCTGGCCCAGAGGAGCCTGATGAAAATCAGGGTGGAACACACTCACTTAGGCACTCAATGATGTTAAGCAGGCCTAACTGCTAGGCAAGATGATTGCTTTCTGGATTGTGTGAAGAATGAGTTCATTATAATGTGATTTTCCTCTTTATGCTGCTTTGTATGTTTCAAATTTTCTACCTGGATCTTAAAGAAAAGAAGAAATCAAAAATTTAAACAGTAATCTGAGGCATTAAAATAAAGCATGAGTCTTTTTCCCCAAAGCTTTTTTGTATTCTGGAGAAGTCAACAAAAAAGCAGCAAGAACAAAGTAAGCTTCAAAACAAATGACGAGGATCACTCGTAGAAAAGTAAATTCATAGACTAAACCATTTTTTGGCCAATCGCTTTTATACTCTCTTCATTTTATACCTTTCCTGCCAGCTGACAGGCCTTTTGGAAACATAGGTGGAAAGACATTACCAAAGACCACTTCACTGAAAACATCAGTTTTTGTGACAATGAAGAAAGACAACAATTACCCTCATGTCCACCGACGGATCGCCCTGCAGCAGTGCCCACTCGTACCGGACGATGGCATGGTCATCTGCGCTCTCACGGCCATCCAAAGTCACCTCGTCTGTGGGCAGACGCAGAACCACGTCCCGCCCGGCCTTGCTGAGGGGAGGCGCATCCTTTTCTGTGAAAGAAAAGAATTCACAGGAGAGATGATTCCCTACTTTTCCTAATCGAGAGGTATCTTGTTTGCTAGGATAGAGGTAGTCCAGCAAAGAACTGCTGAGAAAATATCTAGCAACTGGAAGTTATTTTCCTACCGATTCTTGTTGTATTTTCTTTACATAACAAACAAAATTATGAATAAGGAATTCAGCTGTAATACATGCAGGAGAAAAAGTGTGGTGTGTCAGGTATGAGCAAGAGCAAGAACAGGCTTGTGGGTATATGGCAGGGAAGTAGGCCCTCCAATGTGTCCATCTGAAGGAGTTTCATTCTCCAGAGTGAAATTTTCACTTAATTTTTAAACCACTTATGTTCCGAGTTCTGTTAAATGAATTTATAACCAAAATTCTTGAAACAAACCTTAAACAAAACCAAGTCCACCTCTGATTCAGATTTTCCTTATCCTCACGTTTTTAAAACAGGAGTGATATAAAGTGTTCAATGGATGGGAAATATATTACATTGGAAAGTTAAGACAAGTTCTTGGACCCATGCAAAATAAAGCCCACATAAACTTTTCTGGAGCCTAGTTTTTCATCTAGGGAAGCAGAAGTTCACAGCTTCTAATAAACTAATTTTTATAGCAGAAGTCAGCACACTGAGTTTAGAGTTGCCCCACAAAAGCAAAACAAGTATGTATAATATTTACCTGTGACCTAGAATAGAACTAAATAGTTTAAGGCTACTTATATTCATTTAAATATTTTTTTAAAGATTTTATTTATTTTCAGAGAGAGGGGAAGGGAGGGCGATAGAGAGAAACATCAATGAGCGAGAGAAACATGGATTGGTTGCCTCTCACACACACCCAGCTGGGGACCTGGTCCACAACCCAGGCATGTGCTGACTGGGAATTGAACCAGCAACCTTTCAGTTCACAGGGCGGTGCTCAATCCACTGGAGCACACCAGGCAGGGCTATGATCACTTAAATATTAATAATTAACTGACAGCTGTTTCAGTAATGACTGATGGGAGAAGCTGAATTTCTAAGAGCAGAGTTGTGACTATGTTAATTGATTTAAGCTTATTAGTAAGCATACACAAATGCAGATATATTTTAAAGAAATTTAGTAGTATCACTCGACACACAAACTCTACAGGATGGTATACACCCTTTTTAGTATCTACTATTTCTTCCATCCTCCAGTGCCAAAGCTCTGGTCCAAATGCTGGCCTGGACTGGTTCCTCCTTGACTCGGTCCGAACAATGATGTAAGTAAGGCACTGCCTTTCTTCCTCTGCCACCAAAGCTGTCTCCTAAGCAAACTTCTGTGGGACCCGGATGACCCAGTGCCTGACGGGTGAGGCTCGCTGCAATCCTAGTAGTTTCCTAGAGGCAACAACAGGTAGTCCCTCTTGACAGGTTGCAGCTAGAAGGATGCTTCTGGAATGCTAGTCTAAAAGTTACCATTCCCTTTCGGATGTTTAGAGACCTACTTGTCCAGCCCTATCTTCTCAACTAGTGATTCTCTCAAGGCCCAGAAACAGGGCCTTTATGGGAGGGAGCTGCAGCTCTTTGAGTTGTGACTTTCTGAATAAGGAGGCCACTGCCAGCCTCAAAGGGAGATGCCTTTTTTAATGAGCATGTTACAAAGAATAAGTGCACTTGAATGTCTACTGAGAACATAGTGAGTCCCATTTTCAGAGTCCTTTAAAACAATGAGGACTTGTAACTCAGATTTCAATAAGCCACTGCTTCAGAAGAAACCTGTTCTGACTTTTTCCACCTCTGAGCAAAGAGCAAGCCTGATGTCTTTATTCTACTTCCCCCAGGTAAAGAGAGATGTAACAACTTCATTACTAATGGGCCCTTTTATAGAGATTAACAGAGAACTCTCCTTTGGTTCTGGCTTTCCACACAATGGCTTACCACTTCATAATTTTGGAATGCATTATATAATTCTGCAGTAATATATTAGGATTACTAGCTATTTGCATTGAAATGTATCTTAGAATACTATTTGTAAGTAGAGAAGCTAAAATATAACTAAACTATATGCTATAAATACCAATGGATGCTAATAATGTATATATGTCTACAAAGACACATCTGTGTAATGTATAATGTATAATGTATACACAGACAAACACACATATTTAAAACCTCAAAGATTTAACCCCAAAGATTCCAGATTGGAAAAGCAGGTAAGTGCTGAAATAGCCCACATATTTTAAAATAAATTAATATTGCCTTGCTGGAAGAAAAAAATCATTTTTTAATTATTTACTTTTCTTTAGGTGAGCTTTAAGATAGGATTTAAGAGCACAGTGAAACCCTCATATCCTGTAAATTGATCACTGTTATGTTTGAAATAACAGAGACATTTCCACCTCAGTTCACATCCAGGCAAATTACATTGCACAATGTATTTTAAAATAAGCCAGAGCTTATCTGCTCAGTAACAGGCCTTAAAAAAATAACCAAATGATGATAAGAAGAGGAAGGGAGTATGCTACACTTAAAAATATTTGACTTGCCTTTGAAGCACAAGATAAAAGTAATTTTGAATTTGTGTCATAAAAATGTAATAAACCAATGGTAAGTTCTATGGTAATATTAGATTTCTTTTCAGAACTAAACACACTTGGTAAGGTCTACAGAGAAAAGACACCAGTTTTGGTGGGGCAGGTCAATTGGCATTTCACACAGAGAATAATGATACCGTTCACCAATCTGACTTACAACACACTGCTGTAGACACAGCCTTCCTGACAAGGAAGAGGCTCTGTCACCTGGATCTGTGCTGTGTGGGCACAGGTGACACAGTGGAGGCCTTGACCTTCGTAGGGCCCCCTGAAGTGAAGTTACAGCAGTGGAGCCAGACTAAAAAAGAGGCTTGGGTAGTACAGCTAAAGTCCCATTGTTTTTGAAATCATGTTTTTTAAAATTGCAACACGCTAGGAAAAAGAAAAGATCCATAACCTTAATGTGATTATCATCATTTTTAGTGAGTACTGTTCTAGTCTTTCTCCTCATGAGCTGATGATAATGTCAGTTTCGTACAAATTTGCACAGAGAATAAGGAAAAGGGATTTTGGTTTTCCGCTGCTGGAATTTTTCAGTCTGCCTTTGCACAGAGAGGTAGGATACTTGTGTATCATCCATGGGCCTGGTTCAGGGATGCTGGTGGGGGTCCAAGTAAAAGTGCCTCCTGCCCCCACTTCAGGGGAAAATTTGGGGTCCTTCCCAGTGTCTGCCTCTAGGATGAGTGACCTTCCCTGTCTGCTCCGGTCACAAGGGTTCTGAGCCTCCTCCTCGGTGGAGGTGGTAGGGCATTGTGCACACAGATTTCCAGACCCTTCTCATTGGCCCTGCAGGGCAGGGAGACTCCAGATTTCCAAACCTCCTGAGTCTGCTCACCTCATCTTGAATCAAACAGCGAGAGTGTGATCAAACACTGAGCTGACCACAATCCAGGCTTTAGTCCCTCGGAGACCTTAATCTCCAACTACCACGTCCTGTACCTCTTTTTATGTGTCTTGATTCTCTCCTTCTGAACATCTGCAGAGAGTAAAACTATCACTTGAAAAGCATTTTAGCTCTTTTAAAAAGGGGGATGTGCCTTAAACTTTCTTATTTTCGACTAAAATCAAGTCCCTTCTTTTCACGCTATGAAAGGGAACGCTAGTCCATGGAAACCAAGCGGACCCACTTCAGAAATACACGACAGGTGCTCTTCCCCATTTTTCTCTGATGAAAGCAGCTACAGGTGGAACTGTGAATCGAGAGCCAAACTAAGTAACGGTGTGTTATGAGTAATGAGGGATGTAATTAGATTTTGCTTTTGCAATTACTTGACACAAACCATACCCTATTAAAGCCTGAGATTAAAATAAACGGGGTTTATTTGAGGGAGGGGGGGGCTGTATGGTTTTTTCCTCTGGGATTTTCTCCTTTAAGGTGAATTTCCGTGAATCCTCTCAGATCAGCCTCTATCACCAAGCGTAGAAAAACTGCAAAACCAGCCCCGTGTGCCTGCTTCTGCCCAATCTACAGGGTTTTTTCAGAAACCATCCCTAAGACTGAGAAATCAAAGCCACTCCTCTGAAGGCCCGCAACTAAGATAATTTGGAACAAGTATGTTTCATTTCTGATTTGGCTGTGGAGGGCCCAGTGGTCATGGCCAGGCGAATCTTCCAAAGGCAGCCACCCAACTGGTGTAAGGACAACAGGGCCCAAGCGGTCTGGCCCCAGCCTCCTTCAGTGGCCTGCTTACCCCGTCGAGGCGAGGCCCGGGCGGTGGCCGGGACGCCAGCTTCCAGCTCTTGCTGCCCTTCCAGGGCGCGGCTGAGGCTGTAGCTACTGTAGCCCCGGTGTAGCGCGAACCTGCAGACGCTGCGGCCGCTCACGGTGCAGTTGAAGAGGTAACATCCGAGCGTGAGGGCCAGGGGTGCGGGTCGCTGGGGCAGCTCCACTACCGCCAGGGAACAGCGCGGCTCGGAACAGCAAGCTGCCACGCACTGCCGCCAGTCCCGCACGGCCGCCGGCGCCCTCAGGAAGCTGGCACCCGCCGCGATGGAGTCCTTAATGCGGATGATGGCGTCGGACATGACGCTGTAGCTGCCGCTACCCGGGCCGGGACAGCTCTGCTGTTCGCCGCCGCCGGCGCGCAGCTCCAGCTCCAGCTCCTCCTGCGGCCGTTCCTGCTGCAGCTGCCGGCGGAAGTCCTCCAGGAGCTGCTCCACGCCGGAGAGCTGCGCGTGCAGCTCGGATAGCGGCGCCGGGGGCGGCCCGGCCGCGCGACCACTCGGCAGCCACAGGCAGAGCAGCAGCAGCCCGCGCAGCGCCGGGTGCCGCGGCGGCCGCCTGCGCTCCGAGCCCGCTCTCTCCGGGGCGGCGAAGGCCATGGCGGCGGGCGGCAGAGGACGTGAGCCGGGGTGGGCCGTAGAGCGCGAGGCCTGCTGGCAACCGCGGGCCCAGTGTCTCTCCGGCGTGGCAGCGGCGGGCGGAGGCCCTGGAGCCTCAAAGCTCGGCCTCCCGGGAGCCTGGCTGCGCCCCCACGTCCGCGGGCACGGGGTTGCCGGCGGAAACCGCAGCCACAGGAGTCATAGCGGGCGCGACCTGGCAGCGCTCCTCGTCTTTTCCGGAGGTTCCCCCGTGCCC
>PVKU01016036.1:0-16097 GCA_004027475.1 Anoura caudifer | reverse complement strand
GCTCTTCCGATCTAGGTTATTGGGATGCCATCATGAGTCTGGGCAGGTGTGTCCCATTTTCTGGAGCCAATCTTCTCCAAGCTCCCACACAGGTGCTTTAACTTAGGGTTCCTCCCCCAGTCACGTCCTTGGGGAACTCCTTTCCATCCCCCCTGGCTCAGAGCATGGCCACAGCTGTTTAACATATCTATGAAACCAGTTAAAGGTTATAGATATGTTAAATGACCATTCTGGGGGTTATCTGCAAAACCATTGCTATGCAAAACAACTCAATGGCCCTGCTCCATTTGTCCCTTCCCCCAACTCATGCCTGTGGGGGAGGGGGTGAGGACATCTTATATGTCCCTCTAATATTCCCTGGACACCGTGAGTTCTGGGCCCCATTCCAACTCCCTTTTGGGGCCCCCCTCTTGGCTGCACCCTGTTACAGCCCCTCCTACCAGTCTCAATGAATGTTTTTTTTAACTCCTTGGTTGTCAGACTTCCATACACTTCGATCTTCTGGCAGTTGTAGTTATTTTTTGTTTTTAAATTTGTTGTTGTCCTTCTTTTGGTTGTATGAGGAGGCAAAGTGTATCTACCTTTGCCTCCATCTTGGCTGGAAGTCTAAAAATTTACATGGAACCACAAAGGTCCCACATAGCAATAGTGATGCTGGGAAACAAGAACAAAATTGGAGGAATCACAGTACTTAATATCAAACTACACTACAAGGCCATGGTAATCAAGGCCTTGGTACTAGCCTAAAAACAGACACATAGATCAATGGAACAGAGTAGAGAGCTCCAAAATAAACCTACACATTTATAGTCAATTAATATTAGACAGGAAGCAAGCACATAAAATGGACTAAAGATAATAAATGGTGTTGGGAAAATTGGATAGCTATGTGCAGAAAAATGAATACACCAACACAAGAATAAATTCAAAATGGATTAAAGACTTAAGTGTTAGACCCCAAACCATAAAAATCCTAGGAGAAAATATAGGAAGCAAAATCTGAGACATTGCTCACAGCAATATTTTACCACAAATATCTCCCAAGGCAAGGGAAACAAAAGAAAAAATTTTAAAAAATGGGTCTACACCAAACTAAAAAGCTTTTGCACAGCAAAGGAAATCATCAATAAAATAAAAAGACAACCCACAAAATGGGAGAACATATTTGCTAGTAATTTCAATAAGGGGTTAATACCCCAAAATTATAAAGTATTTATAAAACTCAGCACCAAAAAAACCAAACAATCCAATTAAAAAATGGGCAAAGGACCTGAACAAAGACTTCCCCAAAGAGGACATACAGATAGCCAATAGACAGATGAAAAGATGCTCAATGTCACTAATCATCAGAGAAATGCAAATTAAAACCATAATGAGATACTTGCCAGAATGGCTATCATCAATAAACCAACAAACAACCAGTGCCGGCTAGAATGTGGAGAAAGGAGATCCCTTTTGCACTTTTGGTGGGAATGTAGACTGGTGCAGCCACTGTGGAGAGCAGTATGGAGATAACTCAAAAATTAAAAGTGGATCTGGTGAGTTCTGGCCAAGATGGAGGCATAGGTAGAAACCCTTTGCTTCCTCCCACAACCAAAAGGAGGATAACAACAAATCTAAAATCAATAAACAACCAGAAGTGCCAGAAAATCAAACTGTATGGAACTCTGACAACCAAGGAATTAAAGAAACAGTCAACCAAAACAACCAGAACAACCAGACCAGTAAGACGGGCTGATGGAGAGAACCCGGGGCAAGGTGGAGGACAATGCAGGCCAGGCTGTCTGAATGGGAAATTGAGACTCAGAGCTGACTGTGGACCATGGTGGGGGTTGCCATGGTGGAAGAAACCCCCAGTCTCACAGAGTGTTCATTGAAAAGTGGGGCTAGAGCCGAGCAGGCAAACTGCATTGTTCCCTCTCCATCCCCTCCCACACAGGCAGCACCACAGCACCGCAAGGAGGGTTGCCCTGTCCTGATGAGTACCTAAGACCCTGCCCCCTTACAACTTAACAGGTGCACCGAGACAAAGAACTATGGCCCAAATGAAAGAGCAGAGCAAAACTCCAGAAAGGGAGCTAAGTGATGAGGAGATGGCCAACCCATCCAATAGAGAGTTCAAAGCCCTGGTGATCAAAATGCTCACACAATTTATTGAGCTTGGTTGAAAAATGAAACAATGAATAAAAGATACCCAAAATGAAATAAAGCAGAATATTCAGGGAATCAAGAGTGACAGGAAGGAAACCAGGATTCAAATCAGCAATTTGGAATAAAAGGAAGAAATAAACATCCAACTGGAACAGAATGAAGAAACAAGAATTAAAAAAAGTGAAGGGACTCTTACAAAACTCAGGGACAACCTGAAATGTTTCAATATTCAAAATATAGGGGTGCCAAAAGGAGAACAACAGCAAGAAATTGAAAGCTTATTTGAACAAATAATGAAGGAAAACTTCCCCAATCTGGTGAAGAAAATAGACTTCCAGGAAGTCCAGGAAGCTCAAGAGAGTCCCAAGGAAGTTGGGTCCGAAGAGGGACACACCAAGGCACATCATCATTAAGTTACCCAAGATTAAAGATAAAGAAAAAAATCTTAAAAACAGCAAGAGGAAAGGAGACAGTTGCCTACAAAGCAGTGCCCATAAGACTAGCTGATTTCTCAAAAGAAACCTTGCAGGCAAGAAGGGGCTGGAAAGAAGTATTCCAAGTCATGAAAGGCAAGGACCTACATCCAAGATGACTCTATCCAGCAAAGCTATCATTTAGAATGGAAGGGCAGATAAAGGGCTTCTCAGATAAGGTCAAGTTAAAGGAGTTCATCATCACCAAGCCCTTATTATATGAAATGTTAAAGGGATTTATCTAAGAAATTGAAGAAGATCAAAAACTATGAACGGTGAAACTCATAACTAACAACTGAACCTAAAACAACAACAACAAAAAATAAAATAAAATAAAATAAAATAAAATAAAATAAAATAAAATAAAATAAAATAAAATAAAATAAAATAAAATAAAATAAAATAAACCTAAGCAAACAACCAGGACAGGAACAGAACCAGAGAAATGGAGTTCACATGGAGAGTTTTCAGCAGCAGGGGGAAGGATGGGGGAAGAAAGGTACAGGGACTAAGAAGCATAATTGGTAGGCATAAAATAGATGGGGAGAGACCAAAAATTGTATAGGAAACAGATAATTCAAAGAACTTATGTGTACAACCTATGGACATGAACTGAGGGTGAGGAATACTGGAGGGTTCGGGCATACAGGTTGTAGGGGGGATAAAGGAGGAAAAATTGGGACAACTGTAATAGCATAATTGATAAACTGTACTTCAAAAAATAATAAATAAATAAATAAATGCATTTTTGTAAAAATTACAAAAAAAATGGATTTGCCTTTTGATCCAGCCATCCCACTTCTGGAATATATCCAAAGGAAAGCAAAATACTAATTCAAAAGAACATAAGCACCCCTGTGTTCATTGCAGCATTATTTACAATCACCAAGATATGGAAGCGGTACAAATGTCCATCAGTAGATGAGTGGATAAAATAACTATGGGACAATCACACAATGGAATACTATTCTGCCATAAAAAAGAAAAGTTTGCCCTTTGTGACAGTATGGATGGACCTGGAGAAAATTATGCTAAGTTAAATAAGCCAGTCAGAGAAAGACAAATATTGTAAGATTTCACTCACACATGGAATCTAATCAACAAACTGAACTAACAAGCAGAACAGAGACAGACTCATAGATGGAGAACAGATGACAGCTCTTGGGGGAGGGGGGTTAGAAGGTGGAGAAATTGAGCAAAAAGGAAAAAAGACTCAGGTATGGACAAAAGTGTGGTGATTTCTTGGGGGAGGGCAGTATAAGGGAACTAAATGGTAAAAAATACAATAAGGATTAAATTAAAAAATGATAGATAGATAGATAGATGGATAGATAATGATTGAGTCATGGTGAACTTCTTTAGTTTTTTTGTCTGGTAAGCTCTTTATCTGACCTTCCATTCTAAATGATACCTTTTTTGGGTAGAACAATCTTGGCTGTAGGTACCTGCTTTGTGACTTTGAATATTTCTTTCCAATCCCTTCTAGCCTGGAAAGTTTCTTTTCAGAAATCAGTTCACAGTCTTATGGTAACTCCTCTGTAGGTAACTAACTTCTTTTCTCTTGCTGCTTTTAAGATTATCTCTTTATTTTAAACTTTGGCATTTAATTATGATGTGCTGTGGTGTGGGCCTTTTTTGTATCATCCTGTTTGGGACTCTTTGTGCTTACTCGACTTGCGTGTCTATTTTCTTCACCAAATTAGGGAAATTTTCTTTCATTATTTTTTCAAATAGATATCCAACTTCCTGCTCTTTCTCTTCTTCTGGCATGCCTATGATGCAAGTGTTGGACCTCTTGATGTTGTCCCAGAGGCTGCTATACTATCCTCATTTTTTGTATTCTTTTTTATTCTTGTTGTTCTGCATGGTTGTTTTTTTGTTTCCTTAGGTTCCAAATCATTGATTTGATTCTCAGCTTCACCCCCTCTACTGTTGTTTCCCTGTAAATTGTTCTTTATCTCAATTAGTGTATCCTTCGTTTCTGACTGGGTCTTTTTTATACTGCTGAGGTCCTTACTAAATTCCTTGAGCATCCTGATAACCCATGTTTTGAACTCTGTATCTGATACATTGCTTATCTCCATTTCATGTAGCTCTTTTTCTGGAGTTTTGATGTTTCATTTGGTCCATGTTTCTTTGTCTCCTCATATTGGCAGCCTCCCTGTATTTGTTTCTCTGTATTAGGTAGAGCTGCTTTGACTCCGTGTCTTGGTAGTGTGGCCTAATGTAGTACATGTCCTGTAGGGTCCAGTGGCACAGCCTCCCCTATCAACCAAGCTGGGTACTCGATGTGCACCCTTTGTGTGGGCTGAGCACTCCCTCCTCTTGTAGTTGAGCCTTGGTTGCTGTTGGCAGATCAATGGAAGGGATTCACCCAGGCCAGTCAGCTGTGCGTGGACTGGCTGTGACCACTGACCACCAGCCTCCGACCACTATGGAGGATCGGCAGTGCAGCAGCAGAGTGGTGGTGCTCTGCCATGGTCTGTAGCCATACACTGGGTGTGCTGGCCCTGGGGGTTCCCAGGTGGTGCAGGCCAAGGTCAGCTCCCACCTGCATTTTGCCCAGGGCTACCCTGCCTGAGCTCTAAAGCAATCTGAGACAGCTGCTACTTGTGCTGGGCTTGGAGATTCCCAGGTGAAGCCAAGCTGTGAATCTAGGCTGGCTGCTGCTAATTCCAGGCCTGGGGCTCAGTGAGGCCAGCTGCTGCTTGTTTGGTAGGGTTTGGGAAGTTGTGATGCATGAGCCAAGACTATCCATTCACAAGGAAAAGCAGCTTCAGTGGGCCTGTAAGTTGGGTGGGGCAGAGTCTTTGGGTATCTCCAAAGTGGGTCAAACAGTGTTAGCCAGGTTGATGGAGTCTCAGATATGGCTCCAGGTTGATGGAATCTCAGATGTGGCACCAGCTTGCTGGCTTTTGGGGGGGAGAGTTTAGCAAAGGGACAATGGCCTTTACTCACCTAGATGGCAGACACTTCAGTTCCTCCCTGTGTGCCACTGGTGCCACAGTGTCAAGGCTCAGAGGGAGTGAGTGTGAGTAGGTGAGTTCATGTGTGGGTTCTTTAAGAACAGCTTGGGACTCTAGAGGTTTCTTCCACTGACTCAATTCCTGCTGGTTTTTGCAGCCAGAACTTGTGAGGACTTATCTTCCTGGCATTGGAACCCTGGGCTGGAGAACCTGGTGCAGGGCTGGGACTCCTGTTTCCCAAGATATCCCTCCCAAATTTTTATACATTACACATGGGTATGGGGCTAGTCCATCCCTCTTTGCACCCCCTACCAGTCTGGATGAGTGTGGTTTCTTTAATTCCATAGTTGTCAGACTTTCAGTCAACTTAACTTTTGACAGTTCTGAGTGATGGCTATTCTATATTTTAGTAATAATTTTGATGTGGTTGTGTGAAGAGGTGAACCATGTCTGCTTACACCACCATCTTGACCAGAAGTCCTCAAGACTATTTTATGATCTTACCTATAAGTGGAACCTAATCAATAAAACAAACAAGCAAGGAAAGTATAACCAGAGACATTGAAATAAAGAACAAACTGACAGTAACCAGAGGGGAGGATGGAGGGGCATAATGGGGGGAAAAGGGGAAGGGTTGTCAAGGAACATGTATAAAGGACCTATGGACAAAGCCAAAGGGGGGTAGGACTGAAGGTGGGAGGTGGTGATTGGTTGGGTGGGGGAGGTGTGGTGGGGGTAAAATACAGACAACTGTACTTGAACAACAATACAAAATGTGAAAAAAAAGAAAGAAAAAGGACTATTTTATAAATGAGACCATTCAGTGTGAAGCTTTCGAGATAGAGTATTTTTCATTTAGTAAAATTCCCTTCTTGTCCTTCAAAGCTGTTGTGCATATAAAAAGTTCATTCCTTTTTGTTGAAGAGCAGTAGTCCAGGGTATTTCTTTTTGAACCAGACAATCTGTGCATTTTAATGGAAGTGTTTTGTCCCTTTACCAATGCCATCTTGTTATTTATTTCCTAGTTGTCCCGTTTGTTTTGCACCCTTCTTTTCCTCTTATGCTACCTTATTTTAGGTAAATTAATTTTTTAACATTTAATTTTAGTTCCTCTAATGGTTTTTAACATCCTTCTTTATATTTTTTTCAATGTTGTTTTAGGGATTTCCCTATCCATTATTCAATTAATATAATGTACTTAGAATTCATATTGTTACGCTTCACATAAAATGTATGAATCTTACAGCAGTAAAATTCCATTTACCTGCTCTTCATCTTTTGTACTACTTTTGTCCTCAATTTTACATTTACATACATAATATATCCCACAAAACAATGTTATTATTTTAATGTACTTAAATTGAATTAAGTTAAAATAACAATAATTCCTCTCTAATTTATTTTAATGTGCTTTTCTTCCTTTTTTAAATTTTATTTTTCAATTACAGTTTACATTTAATATTATTTTGTACTAGTTTCAAGTGTAACAGCATAGTGGTTAGACAATCACATACTCTACAGAGGTTCCCCCAATATTTCCAGCATCCACCTGGCATCATACATAGTTATTACAATATTAATGACTGTATTCCCTGTGTGATACTTTATGTTCTCATGACTATTCCATATCCACCAGTTCATACTTTGTAATCCCTTCACCTTTTTCATACAGTCCCCCAACAGTCCCCCTCCCCTCATGCAACCATCAATCTGCTCTCTGTATCTGTGAGTCTTTTTTTCTCTTGTTTGTTCATCTGTTTTGCTCCTTAGATTCCACACATAAGTGAAATCATGTGGTATTTGTCTTTCTTTGCCTGGCTCATTTCATTTAGCATAATATCCTCTAGGTTCATCCATTCATCTATTGACAGGCACTTGGGTTGCTTCCATATCTTGGCTATTGTAAATAATGCTGCAGTGAACATAAGAGTTCATATATTCTTTCAAATTAGTCATCTGAGTTTCTTCATATATATTCTGAGAAGTGGGATTGCTGAGTCATAAAGCAGTTCCATTTTTAATTTTTTGAGGAACCAGTGGAGGTGTTTTTCTATATTAATATCTTATAGCTATACTATGAATCATAAACTCTGATTTTCTAATTAAGAATTAGACATGAGTACTTCTGGCCAAGATGGAGGCATAGGTACACATGTTTTGCCCCCTCATACAACCATAAGGTTTACAACTAACCTCAAAAGAAAACACAACCAGAACTGCCAGAAAATCAAACTGTAAGGAAGTCCTACAACCAAGGATTAAAAGAAGAAATATTCATTCAGACAAGTAGGAGGGGCAGAGATGGGGAACCAGGATGGAGAGGATGTTGTGTGGTAGCAGAACAGGTGATTCCACATTCATGTATGGTAGATAAAATCAGGAGGAACACTTGGAGAGCAAGCCATCCCAGCCCCAGGCCAGACCACTTACAACCCAGGGTTCCAGCACTGAGAAAATAAAGCCTCATAACTTCTGGCTGTAAAATCCAGTGGGGGTTGGGGCAGTGGAAGAAATTGCCAGTCTCTCAGAAGAGTCCATTAAAAGGAACTGTACAGCCCTAGGATATATGCAAACCCGCCCACTCTGGGATTCAGCACCAGGGCAGCAGCTGGAAGAGTGCCAGTTGCATACCAGAAGTGGTGTAAGTGATTGGAAACAGGACAAGAGCCTAGCAAGCACCATTGTTCTCTCTCCAACCCCTCCCCCACACACAGTGCCACAAAGCACCAAAGTGGGTTGTCCCACCCTGGCAAATACCTAAGCCTTCACCTTTTACAATGTAACAGGTGAGCCATGAAGGAGTCAAAGGAGCAATGCCTAATACATAGAAACAAACACCAGGAAGATTTCTAAACACCAGGAGACAAAGAAATATAGCCCAAATGAAAAACAAAACAAAAAAAATGGATGAAAACTCCAGAAAGGAACTAAGAAATGAGGAGATAGCCAACCTATCAGATGCAGAGATCAAAACACTGATGATAAGGATGCTTAGAGATCTCACTGAGTACAGCAAATGTATAAGGGAAGAAATGAAGACTACACTAAGTGAATTAAAGAAAAATCCACAGGGAACCAACAGTGAAGAGAAGGAAGCCAGGGTTCAAATCAATGATTTGGAACATAAGAGAGAAATAAACAGTCAACCAGTACAGAATAAAAGAAACAAGAATTCAAAAAAAAAAAATGAGGAGAGTATTTTCCTCTGGAAAAGAAGACTCTGGGACATCTCCAAAAGTGCCAACATTCAAATCGTAGGGATGCCAGAAGGAGAAGATAAAGAGCAAGAAGTTGAAAACTTATTTGAAAAAATAATGAAAGAAAACTTCCCCAATTTGGCAAAAGAAATAGACATACAAGTCCAGGAAGCTCAGGGAGTCCCAAATGAGTTGGACCCAAAGAGCACCACATCAAGACACATCATTTGAATTTCCCTTAGAACAACTATATGATAAAGAGAGAATCTTAAAAGCAGCAAGAGAAAGGAAAGAGAGTCACCTACAAAGGAGTTCCCATAAGACTATCAGCTGATTTCTCAAAAGAAACCTTGCAGTCAAACAGGGGCTGGAAAGAAGTATTCAAAGTGATGAAAATCAAGGACTTACAATCAAGATTATTATATCCAGCAAAGCTATCATTTAGAATGGAAGGGCAGATAAAGTGCTTCCCAGACAAGGTAAAACTAAAGGAGTTCATTATCACCAAGCCCTTTTTACATGAAATGTTAAAGGGACTTATTTAAGAAGAAGATCAAATCATGAACAGTAAAATGACAACAAACTCAAATATCAATAATTGAATCTAAAGCAAAAACAAACTAAGCAAACAACTAGAACAGGAATAGAATCATAGAAATAGAGATCACATAGAGGGTTATCAGCAGGGAGCGGGAGGGAGGAAAATGAGGGAAAGGGTACAGGGAATAAGAAGCCTGATTGGTAGGTACAAAATAGACAGGGGGATTTAAAAAATAGCATAGGAGATGGAGAATCCAAAGAACTTATATGCATTACCCATGGACATGAACTACATAAAGGGTGGGGGGAGTACCAGGTGGAGAGGGGCAAAGGGGAAAAAAAACTGGGGAAAGTGTAATAGCATAATCAATAAAATATAGTTTAAAAAAGAATTAGACATTGAAATTTATAAAAAATTTAAAACGGAAATATAATTGATATTTATAATAGGGTTTTAATTAATTTTTGTCTGATGCAAGTTATTTTAGAATAATTTTCCTTCAGCTTAAGTGAATCCCTAATCATTATATTTTTGTAAACAGGAAAACTTAAATAATAACAAAAAAATCCCTCTTTTTAGTAATCAACTTTACTCTTCCTAGTTTTGTTTTCTCACTCACACCAGTAAAAATACTAGATCTAAGATTCTAGATAATATTGTTTAACTAAATGCCAGGAAATATCCACCTCTACTTCAAAAAGCCTACTTTTACACAAAGCTCCAATAGAAAACTCCTTTAAGTCTCTTTTCTAATGGGGTATGAAACTAGAATTTTTGGAGGCAGTTTTCTGGGTCTGTGTCTTCACCTACTTAAGAAATACTGGTCCTTGATGCTTAGCTGTCAGTGAGTTATTATCAGACATGGTGGAATGGAAAAAGCATGATTTGGATACAGACACATAGTAGGAGCCATGTCATGTCAAACCTCAGGGCAGAGGGATAATCAGCCTTGAGTAAGGGATGAAGACTTCCTTTTAGGACTCGCCTCATCCTTCTGCTGTTTAACTTCAAATTGACTAATATAAACTAAAATTGTTTAGCCTTTCCATCTAATATAGAAAGTGAGTAAGGTCCTTCTATTAATATTTTCCCTTAGAACAAGTATATCAAATTGAAAACTTTTGTCTAACTCTTTCTTCCTACCTTAATAAAAAATAAATACAATCAGATTCCTTATGGTAATTAAGGAGAACACTAGTTTTTTCAAAGATATGCTTTTTTTATTGTTGTGGAATATACTAATTTTTACTAGAATACATGAAACATGTTATATTATTGGATATGGCAAACTTTCCTTGAGAAATCTGCAAACATCTTATATTCCATTCCTCTCTGTTAATCTCTACCTGCTGTTTCAACATGTCTTATTGTCCACGTGTGCTCAATGTTCCATTGCAATGCAACTCCTTGTTCTCTTCCTTCTTGTATGTCGTTCATTCTGCCCTTTCCCCCACCGAATATCTTCCTTGTCATTCTCCATCTGCAAAATATTATAATCCTTTAAATCCCAGCTCCTAGTATAATTCCCCCCAATTTTCCAAGCTGACAGCGATGTTGCCTTTCTTTAAATCCACTGAAGTCTACGTATTTCTCAATGCATGTAATTATTTGTTAAAATGTCACATGCCCTAATGTATTAATAAGCTACTCGAGGGAAGGACTTTATTACTCATATGTCTCCCAATATGTAACACCGTATATCTTACTTCAAAGACATTTGTCTAACAAACTAATTAGTTAATTAAAATAAGTAACTACAAATTATAGGGTTGTCTTCATGAGTGATTTAGTCTAATATGCTTTTGTGAAAGTGATACATTCAGGTGAGCCAAACCTAAAGTCCATTCCAGAGGCAAGGCCAGGGTTGAGAGTCTTGATCAAGTCACTCACGGACTCTGCTCAGACAAGGACACTCCCAACGCGAGTAAATAACTTGTTTGATGCATTTGCCAGCAGCTTGTGTTGGCGACATTTGTTTGGAGTGAAGAGCTTCCAGTCCAGCTTTCATCCCTGCACCTCACTTGCATTACAATGTTTTGCCTCCCGTTTTGTTTATACCAAAGACTACAGTCTTGTCTTACAATTTCTGGGTATTATGAGTACCTTAGGGAAATCTGATTATAGAGATAATCTACTCAACAGTGAAAAGTTTCAATTTGCTCCTATTGAGTTTTGTCAATTTGGAATCCTAGATACCTTTGTATTCCAGTACATTGACTAGAGCCTCCCAGCCAGACGTTGAAGCATCTGTTTCTATAGTTTTCAGAAATGGGAGAGATAAACAAGAATGTGCGGGAATTATCTGTATATTTGCTAACCACCAATTTAGATCTAAATAGACTCCCTCTGTTAGGAAGACTAATGAATTCCAATTCTCTGAAATATCCTTTGCTTTTAACAAGCAAGATGGAAGGTATCTAAAGAAGAAACGGGGTGGGGGGAGATACAGGGAGAGAAAAGCTGTGAATAATGCCACTGGAGAACCAATTATGTTCACCAGCTGGCATTGAGAAACTTGCTTCCTATGACAAGGAAAAAAAAAGATTTCAGTTTTAGCCTCAAACTCCTTTTTGACGTTGTGTTCTTTAGGGCTGAATAAAAAATCATCCGAGACACCCCCATGAGATGTCAGAAAGAAATTCTTAACATTATTATCACATATAATATGACAAAGCAAAAGAAGTAAGAAGACAAAAATCAGCTACAGTTTCAACATGGCACTTAATAAGAACCAGCTGGTAACAACCCAGAGGTCATTTTCCAATCTTTCTTTTTTAAAAAATTATTTTATTGTCTTCATTATCTCACTGAGATTTACCTCTATTTTGTTATACTTTAAGGGTTATAAAATAAATAAGAATAAATATATTGAAAAAGAAAAAGAACCAACTGAATAAAAATGAAGTGAAAATAAAGCATTATAACAAAGAGACCTCCCAGCCACATGACTGAGTCGACGAGATACGTTGCTGACTTGGCATGGCAGTGATAGAGAAGCTAGCTGGTCACGGCATTTCGTAGATGTACAAGTATATTTGTTGTGAAAGAGTAGTTGACACCTATATTTCCTGGTAGCATAAACTGCAGCTAGACTTGGGTTTTTTCCCTATTTGTGGGGAACTCTCATTGATTGCAACTAAACCTGGAACTGAGGCTTTTGTGCTTTTGTGGGGAGACCTGACTTATTTCAGAATCTCTCGGCGGCTAACTTGGGATACGTGGTGTCACGGAGCCTGGCGCTCTCGGTAGAGGCCTTTTCCACCGATAACCCCCTGCACTGCTGCTCTTGGCCGGGCATCCCCTCTGATCCTCCTCCAAACTGCTCCTTGTAGAAATGCTTGTGAATGCAGTCTTTTCACTTTGTGTACTACTTTAAAACCCACCTTTCCCAAGCATTAATTTGAAGTCTTCAAAAATCTGTAATAATGCAAGTTCACTCAGACTAGACCCTGTTGAGCCACTGACACTCCATAACTATTTAGTATGGAGTATATTTTATTGATTATGTCGTTACAGTTGTCCCAGTTTTTCCCCTTTTGTCACCCTCTGCCTGGTACCCCCATTCCCTCCAGCAATCCCCTCCTTGGTTCATGTCCATGGGTTGTACATGTAAGTTCTTGGCTTCTCCATTTCCTATACTATTCTTAACCTCCCCCTGTCTATTTTGTACCTACCAATTATGCTTCTTATTCCTTATACCTTTGCCCCCCTTTCTTCCCCTTTTCAGTGATCTCCATTTCTCTGATTCTGTTCTTGTTGTTGGCTTAGTCAGTTGTTTGTTTTTTTAGATTCAGTTGTTGGTAGTTGTGAGTTTGTTATCATTTTGGTGTTCATGGTTTTGATCATCGTCTTTATCTTAGATGAGTCCCTTTAACATTTCAGATAAGAAGGGCTTGGTGATGCTGACCTCCCTTAGCTTTACCACGTCTGGGAAGCTCTTTATCTGCCCTTCATTCTAAATGGACCCTCTTTGGGTCCAACTTGTTTGGAAGTTTCTGAGCTCCCTGGACTTATGTGTCTGTTTCCTTTGCCAAACTGGGGAACTTTTGTTTAATTATTTTTTTCAAATAAGTTTTCAATTTCTTGCTCTTTCTCTTCTCTTTCTGGCACTCCTACGAGTCAGATATTGGTATGTTTAAACTTGCCCCAGAGGTTCCTAAGCCTCTTACCATTTTTTTTTTTTTGAATTCTTAGTTCTTCTGTTCCAGGTGAATATTTATTTCTTCCTTTTGTTACAAATGATTGATTTGAGTACCAGCTTCCTTCCCTTCACTGTTGGTTGCCAATGTATTTTTTAAAATTTCACTTTCTATAGCCTTCACTTCTTCCTTTACTTTGCTGTCATGCCCAATCATTTCTCTAAGCATCCTGATCACCGGTGTTTCGAACTCTGCATCTGAGAGGTTGGCCATCTCTTCATCATTTAGTTCTTTTTCGGGAGTTTTGATCTGTTCTTTCATTTGGGCCATATTTCTTTGTCTCCTCAATTTGTCAGTGCACTTGTTACATTGCAAGGGGCAGAGCCTTAGGTATTCACTAGGGAGGGGCAACCCACTACATGGCATTGTGTCACTGTATGTAGGGGAGGGGTCAGAGAGGGAATTGTGCCGCTTGCTTGGCTCTCACTCCACATTCAGTCACTTCCCCCACTTCTCCCAAGTGACTGGCATCCTTCCAGCTGCTGCCTTGTTGATGATTTCCCCAGTGAGTGGGCTTGTGTATATTCTAGGACCCCGTGGGCCCCTCAGACTCTCCTGAGAAACCAGCAGTTTCTTTCACCACTGCATCTGCCAAAGATTTTTACAGCCAGAGGTTATAAGGTGGGTTTTTTTCCCTCTCCTGTGCTGGAACCCTGAGTTGTGTGGTCTGTCCTGGGGCTGGAAATGCTTTCTCCCCAATTGCCCCTCCCAGTTTCTATCTGCACGTGAATGTGGACCTCCCATTTTGCTGGCCATCTTTCTGCATGTTCTCTCCTCCCTGGCTGCCCATCTCTGCCCCTCCTACCAGTCTGGATGAATGTTTCTTCTTTAACTCCTTGGTTGTCAGACTTCCATACGGTTCAATTTTCTGGCACATCTTGTTGATTTTTCTTTTTGGATTGGTTGTTACTTTCTTATGGTTGTGCGAGGGGCAAAGCATCCTATCTATGCCTCCAACTTAGCTAGAGGTCCTCTTATTCTTTCTTGAGAAACCTGAAATGCTTATTCATTCACAACTTGCTTTCTTGATTACAAAAAGAGGGAACTTTAATCTAAAAAGTTGATTGTTATTCTTTCAAATGATGTCATCCTGTGTATGTCTGTGTACTGCACAATTCCAGGTGAACCATCCAAATGGACTAAGTACCAATAGTATCTCTTTATCCCCCACCCAACCTGGATTGAAGAGAGGGGTAGTCTTGCCCTTATGTACAAAAATGATAAATTTTTGATGTGGTTGTATAATTGACTGGATAATTATTTAACATATCTTGTTCTGGAAGGAAAATGGAGTTGTGATTTATTTTCATACCATCAACTCCCCAAACTATATTATTTTGTTAAATAATATAGTTTGATATTATTTTATATTGATTTTTGTTTAATTATATAGCTTGATATTGTACTAAATATCACAGAAATACAAAGGTTAGCTAAATGACTCCTTAGCTCTGAACCCAAGTCATCAAGGCACACATACACTTTACATATTCTATTTCACATGTCTTCATCTTAAATTTTCCATTTCTTTTTTTCTTCTTCCAAGGATGCAACTTGGAAAGGAATGGAAAAAAAAAAGTTTAAGGTGATGTCATTAATAGTTTGTGTCAGCCTTCTTACTTAAAAATTCCCTGGAAATGTCTTAAAAAGGGTTTCTTTTGTCTTTATTAATATAATTTAAAATTAGCAGCTTTACAATTTAGAGGCTTTAGTATACGTAGAGTTGCGTAACCATCACCACCAATTTCGGAATATTTTATCACTTCAGAAAGAACAGATATACCATTAGCGGTCGCACCCCATGCCCCACCCCTACCAGCCATAGGCAAGCACTAACCTATTTTCTGTCTATATAGCTTTGCCTGTCGCAAACATTTCATTTAGATTTGCCTATATTAGACATTCATATAAATGGAATCATACAATCAACAGTCTTTTGTGACTGACTTTTCTTACTTAGCATGTCTTTTTTTTTACTTTAAATCACTTTTTTCAATTACAGTTGACATACAACACTCTATTAGTTTCAGGTGTACAGCTTAATCATTAGATATTATATAACTTACTAAGTTATCACCTTGATAAGTCTGGTACCCATCTGGCACCATGCACAGTTATTATATTTATTGATTATATTCCCTATGGTGTACTTTACATCCCCATCACTATTCTGTAACTGCCAATTTCATTTTTTAAAAGATTTTATTTATCTTTAGACAGAGGGGAAGGAAGAGAGGGAGAAAAACATCAATGTGTGGCTGCCTCTCACACACCCCCTAGTGGGGACCTTGGCCTGCAACCCAAGCATGCTCCTTGACTGGGAAT
This sequence comes from Anoura caudifer, assembly GCA_004027475.1. Lineage (NCBI taxonomy): Eukaryota > Metazoa > Chordata > Mammalia > Chiroptera > Phyllostomidae > Anoura > Anoura caudifer. The sequence continues at coordinate 245 of PVKU01016036.1, read as the reverse complement.
TGAACCTGCAACCCTTTGGTTCACAGGCTGGTGCTCAATCCACTGAGAGACACCAGCCAGGGCCCAATTTCACTTTTTAAACATTTTTTAAAATTCTCACCTGTGAATATGTTTATTAATTTTAGAGAGAGAGGAAGGGGGTGGGTGGGTGGGGGGGAGAGAGAGAGAGGGGTGTGTGTATGTGTGTGTGTGAGAGAGAGACAGAGAGAGAGAGAGAGAGAGAGAGAGAGAGAGAGAGAGAGAGA
>PVKU01016035.1:0-16085 GCA_004027475.1 Anoura caudifer | reverse complement strand
TTTTTTTTCTTTCTACTTTGTCCTCCAACTCACTGATCCAATCTTCTGCTTCAATGATTCTGCTTTTGATTCCTTCTACTGTGTTCTTCAGCTTGGAAATTGTATTCTTCATTTCCTCTTGGCCCTTGTTGATAGTTTCTATTTCCTTTTACATGATGATATAGTTTGCAGTGAGTTTATTGTCACTTCCCTGTAGCTTCTGGTAGCTCATTGAGAGCTCATTGAGCTTCCTGACAACCATTGCTTTGAACTCAATATCTGATAGTTGAGTTGCCTCTATTTCATTTAGCACTCTTTCTGTGGCTTCCTCCTTTCCTTTCATTTGGGGATTGTTTCTTTGTCTTCCCATTGTTTGTGAGACTCTTCTTGTTAGCTTCACTTTCTTAGGTTGATCTGCTCTGGTTCCCTGGTTTTATGGTGTAAACTTCTGTGGTAGAATCCCTGTGAGATTCAGTGGTGCAGTCTGCTCCAGGTATCTTGGTGTTCACAGCTTCCACTGTGTCAGCTGTTGGGATGGCCCCTCTTTGGGTCAAACTCTGTTTTTTTCACAGTTCCAGGGTTTGTTTTTTTTTTTTTTTTTTTTCCTCACCTAGGTTCATGGGTGTGAGCTCTGTGTCTTCCACATGTCCCCTCCTCCTGTTGCAGGCTCCTCTGGTCCCTTGGGCACCTCTGGTCACTTGGGGTCCTCTGGTTGCACAGGTGCCTCCCATCTCACAGGTGCCTCCAGTCACCTTTTTAAAAGGATTCTGTTTGCAATTTCGTTTAGTCCCCTCTTTCAGAAAAGAATCAATGTTTTAGTAAGAAGTTGGAGTATAATGGCTTTTACTTTTCAAGGTTTATTTTTTTCTGAATTTGTCATCTTTAAGTATTTCCATGAACCTGCTATCTTTATCTGTCTTGTAGGTTTGAATCCCACTCAGAAGTCAGTAAAAAGATGGCAAAGGTTGGTGGCAGAGGGTTTACTTTCTGCATCAATCAGATCATCCACTAGTTTGTCTGCATCTGGGGCTCCAGCAGAGAGAGTGTAGAGTGAACTAGAGCTGTGAGGAGAGATTGGGAGTTGTGTCTCTGGGGAGACAGCTGAAGGGACAGACACCATGCCACAGTACCTATGCTGAGTCACTCTCCCACACTGAAGACATCATCTTTTTTGGGTGGAGCACATGCCCCATAAGGCATCAGCCTGGTAGAAAGCTTGAATTTCTGATAGGCATCTCAAAGTTGCCATGTTAAAAAAAAGTTCTAATATTTCTTCCAACACCCACTCTTCTCGTGATGCTTATTTCACAATTGAAAGTACCTCCATCCTGTGGCTGCTGCCAAAAACCTAGGTGTTATCACTGACTCCTCTTTTTTCTCACACCCCACATTGAATCGACCAGCAAATCCTACTGTTCCTACCTTTAAAATATATTCATAAACATAATCCTTACCATCTCCCCAGCTTCTATCCTGGTCCAAGCCACAGTCATTTCTGGAGTTTTACCATGACTTTATTATTCATCTCTTTGCTTATACTCTGTGTCCCATCCTATTCTACTCTTCAGACAGTAGCTGGGATGATTCTTTTAAAACAGAAGTTGTATCAAGCCACTCAATTGCCTTTCTTTTTTCTTTTATTAAAAGATTTTTAAATTTTATTTATTTGTTTATTTATTTACTTATTTATTTTAGAGAGAGGGGAAGGGAAAAAGAAAGAGAGGCAGAGAGAGATTGATATGAGAGAGAAACATTGATTGGTTGCCTCTCACAGGCACCTCAGCTGGAGATAGAATCTGAAACTTAGGCATGTGCCCTGACCGGGACTTGAACAGGCAACTGTTTACTTTGCCGAATGAAGAACAGTCACCAGAGCCACACCCATCAGAGCTCACTGACTTTCTACCTCAACAAAATAAATCAAAAGTCCTTTCAATGACTTGTGCATGCTACATAATGCAGGATAAACCCACCACACACACACATACACACACACTTCTGACTAAATAAATTAATGAGAAAATGAGTGAATGGATTGAAGGGGAGAGGAAACTGGGAAGTGTGACACTAAAGAGTTAGGTGATGAACACACTCTCTAACCAAGCTAAGGAGTTCAGACTTTATTTGAAGATAATGGGTAGTTACAAAGGTTAAGAATTTTAATAAGACAACTATTTCTGATAACCTCTTTCTATTTCTACATTCCTACTCATATGTGATCTTCTATAGAAATTCTGACTTGATTTCTCTACCAGCTTCCCATCCTCATCCAGTCACAGCAAACTCTTTGCTGCTCCTTTAATATTTCACATTTCCAAACTCCCACACCTTTGCCCTCTTTGTTCCTTCTGCCTGGAATGTCCTTCCTTACTTCGTATGTCTGAAACATGTCTATTCATCCTTCTTGACTCAGCTCAAATGCCATTGTCTTTGTGAAGCATTCCTTGACTTCCTCAGAGAGTTATGTGTTTTCTTCTTTGGACTTCCAGAGTACATTTTATCCACCTCTGTCATAGATATTATCACCTCACTGTGGATATTTATTTACATATTAGCAAGTCCTAAGAAGATAAGATCCATAATCAGTCCTTGATGAGGTCCTACTACTTTGCACATACGATGTCCTCAACACGTTTGTTGAATGAAAATACATCAGAATTAAAATTAGTAGAGGAAATGTATAAGAGAAACCAAATAAGTGAGATGTCATCAAAATGAAAACAAGAGGAATTTTCAAGAAATAAAGAGTGGTCAGTACCTCAGAAATTTAAATAAACTGATAGATGCCATTGTATTTAACAAATAGGAGAGATTTGGAGATAAAACAGTCAAGGTTCAGTAGCATAAGTGGAAATTTTCATATTTAAGCAATGATCTTAATATGAGAAATTAGTACTCAAAACATCACTAGAATGACTGGAGAAGTGGGGTCTAGACTGCACTCCTGGGATCCTAAGACAACAATGCAGAATTGTCCTAAAGAATAACCCCAACCTTTGTCACAGTGTGAAAGCTGGAAACAAGAAGGCCAACACTGGAACTGTTGGCTTCACAGCCACTCTACCTGCCAGGTCTGCACCAGCCAAAACACATTCCCTATACCTTGCCTCTTGATACCAATAATTTGTCCCTAAATCTCTGCTAATGCTGCCACAGGAAAACACACTTCCATAGTTATGTGCACGAGTTTTCTTTGCTGTGTAACAAATTACCACAAACTCTTAAAACAATATCCACTTATTATACCACTTCTGTACATCTGAAGTCCAGACAAGCTCTACTGGGTTTTCTGCTTAGTGTCTCACCAGGTGGAAGTCAAGGTGTCCTCAGGCTGCATTCCTATATGTAGGATCTGGGGAAGAAATTACTTGCAAGTACATTCGGGTTTGGTGGAATTCAATTCCCTGCAGTTGTAGGACTGAATGTTCTGTTATCTGACTGTTGGCTAAGAGTCATCCTTAATTTTGAGGGCTCATTCACAGTTCTTTTCACTGGCCTTCTCATATGCCCTCTTATGACATCATAGCTGGTGCAAGATCCATCATGTGGAACTCTCTTCACACTATTCCCTTGACCTCCATTACTGCCTCCAACCAGAGAAAACTCTCTGTTTTTAGATGGGCTTATGTGACATGATTAGACCCACCTGGGTCATCTCTCTACTTTATGATCAACTGTGCCATACAATATAACATAAGCAGGGGAGAGGTACTGCATCTTATTTACAGTTTCCCAGGATTAGGATTTGGAAACTTGGGGGCTATTTTTAGAATTCTGCTTCTTACACTGTGTTTGCCAGGAAAAGCAATATAACCAAAAAGATACACCTTTTACCTTCTAAATTAGTTAAAATTCTCCAGAGAAACAGAACCAATATAGAAAGAGGCTTATTATAAGGAATTGGCTCACATGATTGGCATGGCTGACAAGTTCCAAGATCTGCAGGGTCAGCTGACAAGCCGCAGACCCAGAATAGCTAATGGTGTAGTTCTAGTCCAAGGACCAAGCAGGCTTGAATCCCAGATGGAGGTGATGTTTCAGTCTGGGTCTGAAGACAGGAAGAAACCAATGTCCCAGTTTGAAGGTAGTCAGGTAGGAGGGATTATCTCTTAGAAAAGTCAGCTCAATCAGGATAAGTCCCACCTACATCAGGAAAAGTAATCTGCCTTACTCATTGTGATTCAAATGTTAATCTCATCCAAAACACCATCAGAAAGCATCCAATATAATATTTAACCAAATATCTGGGCACTCCATAGCCCAGTGAGGTTGGCACATACAATGAACCATCATACCTTCTGAATCTCATGCAAGTACATCCAATTGTCTGAACCTAAGTTCTATCTAGAACCCCAGCTGCAGAGGAGTTGAGCAGTTCAGGAAGGTATATTACAACAGTGTCTTTTAAACATTTTCACCCTGATCTAGGATAAGAAACAAATATTGCATCGCAATCCAGTATAAGTATACACCCATAAACAGAATAAAATTTCATGAAACATTGCTTATCCTTACCAAATGTAATGCACTCTGATATTTTCCTTATGGTCTTATTTGATTTTAAACCATGCTGAGCTGGATACACTAAATGGTTTCATGACCTTCAAAAAAATAAGGCATCATTAGGAAGATGAACTGATTTTGAGGGTCGATCTTCAGTACCCATCACCAGTAATCTTCAAGAACCAATTTTTCTTCAGTTATAGATCTCACAATATCTGATATGTAATACCATGTTCATTAAGTTGAACTGAATGTTAACAATGGGCTTCCAATTAAATCTGAAGACTGAAAAAGTTTAAATCCTTTCACAGGGTTAGGTCCACAACTATTCAGTAAAATCAAACAATGGTCATCAAGGAATGCTTCTGTTCTGTCCCCCATCCCCATTCAGAAAGGCTAAATTTGCAAATCCACTGAACTATAAAGGACCCATTTTTTAAGGGAAAAAAAAACTACCAAGGGGATGTTCATGTGAAAGTGCAGACATGACTAAATATTATGTAAATAGGTGTTGAAGCATGTAGAAATTGTCAACCTCAGTGCTAATAAGCTTCTGTGCCATAAGTGTCAACTTCTGTGCCATAAGCACTTAATTACTCCCTTGGATTATTATGCCAGAATGTAAGACACAATTTAGAGAATTCTATTACTCAGACAACTGTGCCCTTTCAACAACTACTCGAGTTTCACATTTTTGATCCCACCTCCAGCTGGTGAACTGTGACTCTGCACTATGAAAAACCCTGAAGAATTCTTCCTTTTTGAACTGCTCAATATCTGTTGCAAAACTGTTCTGCAGTGAAATGACTCACTTGTTTAAGCACTTGTTTTTTGTTACTTGGATGAGCAGTAGACATATTTCTGAGTGCAACATTTCCATTTAACTGTATTCATGAGGTATGTAGTTTATGAGGATCAGCCCAGAGAGTTTAGCTTAAATTGATCCTTTCTCACTGTTGCCACATCAATGGCAGTGTTTCATACAGTCAGATTTGATTGTCTGACTCAGAAGTAAGAATTTGGACTCCTTAAACAAGAATCATATAGAGTCTTCCTCATTCAATTGCTCAAGAGAGCAAATGGAAATATGGGCATTGTCAGGCGGTGAAAGACAAATACCATATGATCTCACCTTTAACAGGAACCTAATCAACAAAACAAACAAACAAGCATAATATAACCAAAGATACTGAAATTGAGAACATACTGACAGTCACCAGAGGGGAGTGGGGAGGGAATTTATGGGGAAAAGGGGGAGGGTTTGGAGCAACAAGTATGAAAGACACATGGACAAAAACTAGGGTAGATATGGGAGGGAGGTGGGGAGGGTTGGAGTGGTGGGCTGGGATGGGAGTAAAAGACATAACTGTACAAGAACAACAATTAAAATAAAAAAAATGGGCATTGTATGATCCAGGAAATAGAGCTGTCTCAAAACCTAATCATTGCTTAAAGACTAGAAAACCTTGAAACCAGGAAAACTGGCATGATTTGGGGGGTTTTACCATTAGGATTGTCAAATATCTGGATATGTGCTCTATATGGAAACAACAAAACTCAATTATTCTTTTAATAAAAATTCAATGAATACCTACTGTGTGATATTTATAGCTCTACTAAAAACATAGACATGATCAAAACAGACTAACTCCCTGCTTATTATACAGTAGGAGAAGGCAGAGGACAACTAACTGCTAACCAAGCACTTAAGAAATGGGTAATGTAAATGATATACAGAGATTCAGCATCTGGGACATACCGCCAGCCCCAAGATGCCTAAAGCAAACATACACTACATTGCCCATGCCATCTATGGACCATAGTTCCAAGAGCTGTGACACATCTCTAATTGCTACCCATTATAACTGCCAGGGTGTTTCCCCTCTCTCCCAGATGCATTTATTTGAAGTCATTTATTGAAAGATACTAAGGGTTCAAATAATCAGTGAAGGTTGAAGCATCAGGTTTAAAAGAGCAGCCCTGGAGGTCGAGAGGCAAAATATCTAATTATGTTTTCTTTATAAACAGTTTTATTGAGGTATAACTGATAGATGATAAACTATATTTAAAGTATTGGGTTGGCCCAAAAGTCCATAAGTTTTTTCCATAAAATAAAAGGCACATTTTTCATTTTCACCAATAACTATTGATTTGGATATTTTGAGTATGTCTGCTATCTCCCACTATTGGTTTCTAGTTAGCAGAGGCCAAGGGTACTGCTAAACATCTTCCAATGCATAAGACAGGCTCACAGCAAAGAATTATTTGGCCAGAATGTCATTAGTACCAAGAAACTCTGCAAACCACTTTGACATGTTTGACTAGTCATAGCACTTTCTCCATACACTGCACAAATCTTTTTTTGCATTTTAGTTGTGCTTTTACCTTTCTTGAAAAAATAAAGCATAATACACCAACAATGTTGCATATTTTCTTCCATCTTTCATATTAAAATGGTTGCACAAAATTCACCAATTTTGATACTTTTTAAAAAATGCATGCTGATATGACAATACAATCTATTACAATAAAATCTAACAAAATTGTATCAAATGAAACTAAAGACAACTGAGCACTACTAGAACCATCATATGAATTTTTTTGTCAATCCAATATATAATTTGATAAGTTTTGATATATGTATATACCAATGTACACATCACCACATCCATGCAAAGAACATATCCATCACCTCTAAAAATTTCCTTGTGTCCCTTAGTCATCCTTTCATCCCACATCTCTTTCATCTCTTTTGGAAAAGTACCTGAGAGTAGATTGACTAATTCATATGCTAGGTGAGTGTTTAACTTTTTAAGACACCGTCAAACTTTCTTTCTTAGTGGTTGCACCATTTCTAAATTTCCATCAGCAATGTGTGAGACTTCCAGTTGTTCCATATACTAGCTAACACTTGGTAGGCCAGTCTTTTAATTTTAGATATTTTAGTAGGTGTGCAGTGTTAGTTCATTGTAGTTTTCATTTGCATTTCCCTTTTGATATTAAATAGCTTCCTGTATATTTATTTGCCATTCATATACATCCTTTGGTAACATGTCTTTTCAAATCTTTCACCCATTTTTATTGGATTGTTTATCTTTATAATACTGAGTCTTAAGAGTTCTTCACATGGTCTAGATATAAATCTTATGTTATATATATATGATTTGCAAATATTTTCTTCCAGTTTCTGTCTTGTTATCTTATATTCTTTTTAAAATATGTTTTTTAATTTTTAAATTACATTTAATGTACAATATTGTATTAGTTTCAGGTGTATAATGCAGTGATTAGACATTTATATAACTTACAAAGTGACCACCTGACACCATACATAGTTATTACAATATTATTGACTATATTCCCTATGCTATACTTCACATCACATCACTATTCTGTAGCTACCAATTTGTGCTTCTTAATCCCTTCACCCATGCCCTTGACCCTGTCCCCCATCTGGCAACAGTCAAAATATTCTATTTATGAGTCTGTTTCTCTTCTGCTTGCTTCTTTATTTTGTTTTTAAATTCCACATATAAGTGAAATAATATGGCATTTTCTTTTTCTGTCTGACTTATTTCCATCAGCATAATGCCTTCTAGATCTATCCATATTGTTGCAGATAGCAAGATTTCATTATTTTTTATGGCTGAGCTATATTCCATTGTACATATGCACCACTTCTTTATTTATTCATCTACTGATGGACACTTAAGTTGCTTCCATATCTTGGCTATTGTGAATAATGTTGCAATGAACACATAGGTGCACATGTCTTTTTGACTTAGTGTTTCAGTTTCTTTAGATAAATACCTCAAAGTGCAATTGCTGGGTCCTTCTTTGTCTCTTGTTATGTAGCCTTTGTTTTAAAGTCTGTTTTGTCTGGTATAAACATTGCTAACCCAGCCTTTTTTTTTTTTATTTCCATTTTCATGAAATATCACTTTCCATCTCTTTATTTTCAGTCTGTGTGTGTTTTCCAATCTGGGGTGAGTCTCTTGTGGAAAGCCTATGTAGGGTTCTTGTTTTGTTATTTATTCAGCAACCCTATGTCTTTTTTCTTTTTTATTGAATTTATTGGAGTGACATTGGTTAATGAAATTATATAGGTTTCAGGGGTATAGTTTTATAACACATTATCTGTGTATTATATTGTGTGTTTACCACCCCATATCAAATCTCTCCATCAACATTTATCCCCCCTTTAAACTCTTTTACCTTCCCACACCCCCTCCTTCTAATAATCATCATATTCTTAACAGTTTTATGAAAAGCAAAAGAGTTATTTGAAAAGCAAAAATTCTTACTTTAATGTAGTCCAATTATTTTTTTCCTTTTATTGAATCATGCTTCTGTTGTTGTAGCTAAGGAATCTTATCCTAATCCAAGATCATAACAACTTTTTCTTTAGCTACTTTAAAAATCCTGTTCCACTGTATTGTAGATTACATTGGTACTCATGATAAACCTGTTTTAATTTTTATCTTTCTCCTCTGGGTTCTCTTAAGATTTTATGTTTATCTCTGGATTGAAGAAGTTACATTATGCTGTGAGTTGGTGCAGTTTTCCTCATATTTCCTATGCTTGGGGTTCCTTGAACTTCCTAGAAGTATATGGTTATAGTTTTCACCAACTTGTAAAATTCTTGTCTTTTATTTATTTAATTAGTTTTCTTTCCTGCTTTTCCCCCTGAGAAGCCATTTACATGTATATTAAACCATTTCAAGTTGTCTTTTTTTTTTCTGTGTTTCATTTTAGATGGTTTTCATTGCTATGTGTTCAAGTTCACTAATCTTTTCTTTTGCAATGTCTGTATAACATTAATCCCATTCAATAATCATAGACCAGATTTTTCATCTTAGTCACAACAGTTTTAATTTCTAGAACCTTGATTTGGGTCTTATTAATTGCATGTTTCTATGTAACATAATCTGTTCTCTAATTCCTCAAACATATGGAATATAGTCACAATAACTATTTTAATGTTCTTATCTACTAATTGTGTTATCTGTATATTTCTGGGACTGTTTCAATTGATTGATTTCCCCTCTTATTATGTATTTTATTTTCCTGTTTTTTTTTGCATGTTCAGTCATTTTTTACTAGATTCCAAACATTGTGAATTTTACCTTGTTCGGTGATGGATATTTTTGTATTCCTGTAAATATGCTTGGTCTTGTCTTGATTCTGGGAACAAAGTTACTTGGAAATAGGTTGATCCTTTCAGGTCTTTCATTTAAGATTTTTTTAGGCAGGACAACAGCAACATTTAGTTGAGGGCGAATTCTTTCCCAGTACTGACACACAACTCTCCAAGTATTCTTCCAAGTGGCATGTAAATAATGAGTTCTTCCACATGCCTATTAAGAACAGGCATTCTTCGTGGCTCATCGTGAACCTGGATGTTGTTCCCTTTAATCCTTTTGAGTATTTCTTTCCCCTGGCCCCAAATAGTGTCTTTATACACATGAATTGATCAACACTCAATTGTATACTAAAGGCAGATACTGTTTTTTTCTGGAGTTCTCTCTCTGTGAAACTTTCTTTCCTCTGACACTCTTCCCTATGAAGTCTAGAAGCCTCCCTGTACAGGTTAGTAACTCTATGCCTGGTTTCATTCTCTCTATACCACAGCCTTGATATTCTGTCTAATCAGTAAACTAGGGCAATGTAAGGATTACTTCATTTATTTCTCATTCTCGGAGATCATTGTCCTTTACTGACTGATATCTGATGTCTTGAGAACAGTTGTTTCATATATTTTGCCCCCCTTTTTTTGTTGTTTCCAGAAGGAGCATAAATTTAATCTGCTTTTATATTTTGGCTGGAAGTGGAAGTGTTAACTCTAAATTACATTTTAATGTTGAGTTTTCTCTGATTTTGTTTTCTATTTTTTCCCCTCTTAGATGGTAGATATAATGTGGACATATGGGAAATGACAATCACTAGACATGGAGAGAAATTAGAGGAAATGAGCTGACAGACAGGAAATATAGTTTCAAAGAAAGAATTAGAACTGGAATGAGAAGAAGCAGTCTGATTCTGGAGAAAGAAACTGATGGAGATTATCAAAGCCATTTAAAATCCCAAATTTCACTTTTAATAGCCTAATATGTGGTTGCAGAATAATTCAAGGTATTCTCTTCACCCTGGAAACTCGAATCTGTCAGTGATCTTTACTAATTTTTACTGGTCCTCATAGGAGATGAACAAAGGCAAAGCTTAGGAATTTATCATCTCTGCTTCCCAGAGAGAAAAGCACCAAAACTATTGAGTAAATGACAAACTTAAAGTCACCCAGAGAATAGTACTTTCTAGGCAAAGGACCGAGAATAGAGGCCCTTTGAATGTGGAGTGTGTGAGAGAAATGAAAATGCAAATCTCTCAATCCTGTGTATGAACCAACACAAATTCCAGAACCTCCCTGAATGTGTATATGACATGAACAAAATGCAGCACAGAAAAGGTTTATAGATTGGGAAGAAAAAAATAAAATTGTCTCAACTCCCAAATGATAGGATTATCTACAGGAAAAAGGCATATATATGCAGAATACAAGTCAATATGCAAAAAAGATTTCTTTTCATATACTAACAATAAACAATTATAATATTAAATTTTTAAAGTATCATTTAAATCACACCAAACAATGAAATACTTAGACTTAAGTCTAACAAAATATGGACAGGATATATATGCTGAAAGTTACAGAAAATTAACAATAAAAGAAATCAAGGAAGACCTCAATAAATGGAGAAATATGTCATATGTGTAGGTGGATGCTTCAGTATTATTAACATATCAATTCTCCTCAAATTGATCTGTAGATGCAACATTATCCCAATCAAAATTCCAGAACTTTTATAGAAACCAACAAGCTCATTTAAAATATGTGTGGAAAAACAAAGGAAATAGAATAGCTAAGACAGTTTTGAAAAAGAACAAATTTGTACAATTTACACTACCCAAATTTAGGACTTACTATAAAGCTAAGTAATCAAGGCAGTGTGGTATGATGGAAAAGATAAACACACAGATCAAAGAGACATAATAGACAGTCCAGAAATTGACCCTATACACAAGTGTAGCCACTTGATTTTTGACAAAGGTAAAGAGCCAATTTAATGTGGAAAGGGTAGTTTCTCCACAAATGTTACTGGAACAACTGAATAGTTGTAGGCAATAAAAATAAAGCTTGTGCTAAGTTCACACCTTACACAAGAATTAACTCAAATGGATTATAAATGTAAATTAAAGTATAAAACTATAAAGCTTTTAGAAAAAAACATAGAAATATTCAGAAACTAGAGTTAGGCAAAGAGTTCCTAGACATAATACAAAAATGCATGATCCATAAATTTTTAAGTAGTAAATTGGACTTCTACAAAATTAAAAGCTTCTGCAAAGGATGCTGAGAATGAAAAGATAAGACACATAGTGGGAGAAAAATTTGCAAATCACATATCCAACAAAGGTTTTAATTGAGAATATATTAAAAAAATCACTAAACACAACAACAGGAAAAAAACCACAAACAATCCAAATAGAAAATGGGCAAGAGTTGGAAGAGATACTTCACTAAAGATGTATCGATAATAAATAGGCACTTGAAAAGTTAGTTAACAGTATTAGTCATCAGGGAAATACAAATCAAAATCACAAATTCACACCTACAAAAATAAATATAGTTTTTTAAAAAAGACTGTTATAAGTGTTGACAAAGATGTGGAGAATGTAGAACCCTCATGCATGGCAGATGAAAACATAAAATAGTGCAGTCACTTTAAAAAAAAGTTGGGCAGTTCCTCAAAATGTTAAACATAGAGTTACCTTTTACCCCAGCAATTCCACTCGTATGTATATACCCCGGAGAAATGACAACACATGTCCATATAAGAACTTGTACACAGATGTTCATAGCAGCATTATTCATAATAGTTAAAAAGTGGAAAAAATCCAAATATCCATCACTAGTGAATGAATAAACAAAATGTAATATATCACAAAATGTAATATTATTTGACAGCAAAAAGAAATAAAGTACTGATACATGTTAAAGCAGGGAAGAACCTAGTTTATTATGTTAAAAGAAAGAAGCCAGTCACATACTACATGATTCTGTCTTATGAAATATCCAGAATATAAAAATCCATAGATTAAACAGGCAAATAGGAATGACTGATTAATGGTTGCTGGATTTCCTTTTAGGTGATTAAATACCTTGGAACTAGACAGAAGTGAGGGTTGCACAACATTGTGAATGTACTAAATGCCACTTAATTGTACACTTTAAAATAGTTAATGATTAATTTCATGTCATGCGAATCTTAACTCAATAATTTCTTTTAAAGCCTAGAATTCAGGATCAATCATTTTAATGTCCTCACAGTTCACTTACCCTTTTGGTCTTTTGCTGCAATGGTTCTGACACTCCCAGCCATGGATTATCCAGCCACTGACTAACCCCAGGTGGTTCCATGACAGTCGATGTTTGTGAGGCCTTCAACAGTGCCTGCCTAGTTCCAGAAGTTTTTCTAAACCTTTACTGTTTATCTAAGATATAACCACACCCTTCTTCCCTTCATGCTTAATAAGTGGCATTTACCTTATAATACAAAGTAAGGAGAAACAATCAATTATCTAGTACTTAGTGGAAGGTGCTCAATAAATATGTATTGAATAGATGAATGAGCACTCTCCACTCTCCTGCACTTCACTACTGTCAATGTCAGTGTCTGTATTCCTTGCATCCTTTCCTCTTGTCCTAATGAAGTCTGGCTCAATAGCCCTCCCTTCCAGGCTAGCTTCGCTGTCACCTTCCAGGGTTTTTAATGCCCCAGGAAGAGTCCAGACTCCATATCAGGACATTTCCAGCCTCACTTCCCCTCACCCCTGTTACAGGGACTGTCCTGAATTCTCATCTGTCTCTACCCTTTCTTTTACGTTAACTTGGCAAATTCAGTCAGTCTTCAATAGCTACCTCAGTGCCCACTAAGCCTTCCCCAATTCCTCCTACCAATGAAACTTATCATTGGATTTGTCAATAATTAGGAGGTTACTGTTAACATAAAAACCTTTCGTGACCTTTGGTAAGACAAATTCAATGCATGAGACAAATTGAAGCAGAATTAAGGATAAATTATTAGTAATAAGAAATTATTTACTATTTTACTCAGTCTCTCATGAGTGGACAGTAGAGTTTTCCAGAGGCTATATGGAATGCTACATTTCAACAAATTGAACAGAAGAAGATATGAGAATGCAGCTGTCTTTTATTAAACCAATCATTAAAATGATTGGCAAATATGTAAAACAATGCTCTTTTTCTCACTGATTTTTGGGGGAATATATTGTATATTTCATGAAAACATGTTATTTGTGTTAACATGTATTGATTTTATTGGTGCTATTTTTAAACTATTTGAATATTTAAATATTTTGAAATATCCTGGTTTTATTTTCTAATATAATAAACATCAATAGTTATGAGTACATGAAAAAAAGTTCTTTGGGGTCCTTAATAACTTAGTGCAAAAGGTGCTAAGACCAAAAAATTTGAGAACCACTTCATTCCAGTACTGCTAAGCATAACTGTGGGCCTGCCTGAGGTTGGGTATAGCATATTTGCAATGGAACTGGTTACTCAGTTTTCTTCAACAGTGACTATTGGTCTTGGCATAAGAGGAGAAACAAAGAAAATGCATTATTGTGTTAATCCAAACCGGGGGTTGGCAGAGTTGCTGTAGTGGACTGGCTAGGTCAGACTGTCTTGTTCTTCTGTATAAAAAGGAGCTTGTCATCTTAATAAATAACTATATATTTTGCAAGAATTGAGATGATTAAGTGGTTTCTTAATCCTGAACTTCCTTTTCCTTCACAAATCTTCTTTAGATCATTTAAATCTGGTTAATTATGTACTTAGAATAGTTTTTCCAGCTTCTTGTCTCACTTTTATGTTCAGTGACATATCCATTCAGCTTCATGGTTTGACCTATCTCTGATGATATGCTCACTTTAAATGATGGAGTCTGTTTAATTTTTGTATTCAATCTCTTGACCCAGATTATAAATTTCCTTTCAGTATGGGTATTCAATAAAAGATTCCTTATGGAGATAAGCTATTGATGATGATTATGATGAGAGTGACATTGATTCATTGAACAGATACTTTTTGAGTATTTAAAATTAGACAGGCCCAGGGCAGACACTGAGGATTCAGCAGTGAACAAAAGAAACAGTGGTGCTTATGGTCCAGTGAGAGAGACCAACAAAGACAAAGAACCAAAACAGAAACTATGGTAGACATTAAACTCTAGAATGCAAAAGTAAATAAACCTTGAGAGATGATAGAAATGGGGTTATACATGTGAAATGCCAGGTACGGTGACCAGAGAAGGTCTCACTGAAAAGGTGACATTTGAGTTAGGACTTCAAGGAAATGAGGGAAACATGTGGCAACAGGAGAGGAATGTGATCTAAGCAGAAGACACCACAGTTCCTGAAGGCAGGAGAGTAACTGGTACAGTGATGGACAGGAAGGAGGTCTATTGCTGGAGAAGGGGGATAGGCAGTGGGAGTAGGGGACAAGGAAGGGGAGAAAAAAGACGAGGAAGGAGAAAATGATGGAAAAGTGTAGGCAATAGATAAAGTATAGCAAAATTTGACTGTGTCAGGACCTCTCCACCACATCACTTGCTATAATTCTTTTTTTTCAATTGAGATATAACCTATACTTTAACCTGTTTTCTCCACCAAACAAGGTTCATTCCATTTTTAGCATCATTAGATGCTTGAAAAAAAAAAGGAAGCAAAAACCCCCTGGAAAGACCTAAATGTTCAACAACAGAGTCTAAAAAATCTATAGCATGTTATGTGGCTTTTAAAATTCAGAGCTCTGCAGAGCATTTATGACTTATGAAAATGCTTATCTCATTAGATTAAAATTGTGAGACAACACTAGATAGCTAGTTTTATTTAAACGCCTGCATATATGCATTCTTTCTACTTCCCAGATAATTATACCTGTGTTAAAAGTGCTTACCTCGACTTCCGGCCAAGATGGAGGCGTAGGTGGACACACTGTGCCTCCTCCTACAAACAAAATTAAGGACAACAAAGATTTGGAAACAAGAAAACAACAGAACTGATAGAAAATTGAACTGTACGGAAGTCCAACAACCATTCATCCAGACCAGTAAGAGGGGCAGAGTCACAGCAGGAAAAAGTGCAGGTTAATGGACCTGGGCACACAGGCAGCAGCAGTTGGCAGATCCCAGGCGTACAGGTGGCTAGCAGGCCCCAGACACCCAGGCGGTGGCTAGCAGACCCGGGCACGGGGTGGCAATGGTGCAGACCCAGTGAGGCCGCACAAGGTAGCTGGCTGACCGGGTAGTCCCACATTCATGCACAGATAATCCAGGTGAAGGGGAAGTGGCAGAAGGGACTGGAATCCAAGAGAGAGAGTGGAGAAACATCATTGTTCCCTCTTGGACCCCGCCGCCACATAGAGTGTCACTACCCAGCAACTGGGCTGCCCCACCCTGGGGAACACCTAAGCCTCACCCCTCACTATGTAACCAGAACAACAACAACAACAACAACAACAA
>PVKU01016034.1:0-16088 GCA_004027475.1 Anoura caudifer | reverse complement strand
GTTTGGGTGACATCTATGTAAACTGGCAGCCAAGGAGAGAGGACTGGAATACACATGCATGAACAATGATAACTTCACTGTACTAGTCAGTGGGGGTGGTAGACACTGTTGAGTGAGCATGTGTACTGTGTGGTCATTGCATTCAAAATAACTGAGCAAGTAGAGCAATGAATCAGTATCGAATTTTGCATTAAGCTTGAACATTCCTCTGCAGAAACTATTTGGATACTTCAGAAGGTTTTCAGGAATGATGCAATGAGTGCAGTGCAAATAAAAGTATGGCACAAATGCTTCAAAGATGGTCAAGAATCTGTTGAAAGTGATCCATATTCAGAAGGCTTGCAACAAGCAGAACACCTGAGAATGTTGAACATGCACAGGCTGCAATCAACAATGGTCAGTGATTGACAGTGAGAGAACTAGTAGCTGATCTGTGGATTCCAAAATCTACTGTGTATGAGATTTGGACTAGAGGTCTTGGCATGAAATATGGCAAAATTTGTTCTGCAGCTTCTGCTACCAGAGCAGAAGGAACATTGTACTGCAGTTGCCAGTGACTCGATTCAAACCACTATCATTGCATCAGATTTCCTCAAGAAGGTCATAACCAGAGATGAATTGTGGGTCTACAGCTATGATCCAAAAACAAAGGCCCAGTCATCCCAGTGGAAGTTGCCTGGTTTTCCACACCCAAAGAAGGTGCAGCAGCAAAGTTGCAGCAAGATCAAGACCATGTTAACTGTTTTTTTGATTGGGAAGGTTTTGTCCATCACAAATATCCACCTCCATGCCAAAAAATATTAATATTTTCTTTGTCAGTCGAGAGATGTAATATGATGAAAACAGCTGCAGCTATGGGCAACTGGTGATTGGCAGCTTCATCACCAGAACACACCCACTAATGCATCACAACTGGTGCAGAGATTTTGGGAAAAATATCAAATCACCCAGGTGACTCAGCCCCCCTCAACCCCAGATGTGGTACCCTGTGCTTCTGGCTTTTCCAAAACTAAAATCACCTTTGAAAGGGAAGAAGTTTCAGACCATCAATGAGATTCAGGAAAATACGATGGGGCAGTGGATGGTGATTGAGAGAACTACGTGAGGTCCCAAGGTGCCTACTTTGAAGGCAACTGAGGCATCACTGTCCTATGTGCAATGTTTCTTGTATTTTGTTTCTTCTTCAATAAATGTCTCTATTTTTCACATTACATGGCTGGATACTTTATGGACAGACCTTCTATACAGTGGGAGCCAAGGTCAAAAATAATTGTCATAAGGGCTCTATCTAAAACCTTCTGACATCGGGCCACAAATCTATAATCATACTTACACTACAAATAAAAGGTTAATTCTGAAATTGGTCTATTGAAACTGCAGATAAAACCCTCAGCATAATCAGGAGAGTATTTGTTAAAACTTCATTTAATAAGCAGAAATATGGCAAAGTGATCAAAGTGTTGTCTTTGTAAGTTTGGGCTGCCAGAACAAAACACCATAGATTGAATGGCTTAAACATTATTTTATAATTTATTTCTCATAGTTTGGAGATAGAAGTCCAATATCAAAGTGCCAGCAGGTTCAGGTTATGGTGAGGGTTCTCTCCTTGGTTTACATACAGTTGTCTTCACACTCTGTCCTCAATGGTCTTTCCTCTGTCTGCAGGCAGGAGGGTGGGAGAAGGGAGAGAGTCCTCTGGTGTCTCTTGTTATAGGAACACTAGTCACATCTGGAGGGCCACACTCTCATGATCTCATCTGAACTTAATTTCTTCCCAAAGGCCCCTACTCCAAATACCATCACATTAAATGTTAGGGCTTCTACATAAGGAATTCAGAGAGGAAACAATCAGTCACTAAATTGGTGGACATCAAATTGACAACAATACTACAGAATGGTATGCTTCATTCTATTTATATAATTAACTTTCTTACTCTTTATTTCCACCAAATTCTGTTAATTCTATTCAATAAAAGATAAGATGAGATTCAGAAATACCAACATTTGCTGAATTAGGAAAAAACACTAATTTGTTGTTTCCAAATGTTGAGAACCATGCTATGGTTAACAAGTGATAAACCATCTTTAAGCTTCTTTTTTAATTCAGTTCACATGACCACCTACAGACTTTTATTTAGTCTTTCTGGTAATCTTGAAACACAAGTGTGGAAGAAAAAAGTGTTTTGTATAGTCTGCCCCCAGAAGCTTCAGAGCTACAGAAATTCTATTCACAGTGGGGGACTATGAAAGTCTTTTCAGAGGTATGTTTGTGCTACCCTACCCAAAAAGAAAAAGTAAGACCCCTAGCCTGTGATTCCTCCCTACTCTCAGTGAGGTGAAAGTTGCCTGTGATTATAACATTTAAGCCTAGGGGGCTGGCCACAGAATTCTATGCGTCATTTAAGATTTAAGACTTTGATGCTGAACTGAATTCAGAGGGGAAAAAAGTCTCTGGCAGTCTGGGGTTGCTGCTAATAAAATGAAGGAATATCATTGGGGTGGTGACCAAGTTCACCTGATTCAACTCCTCATTCTGGAGAGCCTCTACCCTAGGCTTTCTAAGTCATGATTACCTTCTGTATTGCTAAAGACTCTGCCTAGACCATATCAGATTAAAAAAAAATGAAAGATTTTCCTAAAACAAAACCTAAAGCATCAGTAGGTGACAGTGTTTGTAGTATTCACAGATTGTTCTTTTTTCTGGGCTGATAATAGGGGCATTTACTCTAGTCGTCTAGTGCTGCTGGAAGCAGGAGAGTTTGCAGTGATGTGCCAGTCTGGGTTTTGTGACATTACAGCCCCAGTTTTGATTATTGCATTGCTGACCCACCACCCTGAGTTTTGCTTTGGACAATCTGGACTATGCAATCGTTTAATGATTCATCCAGGTGAACATGAACCAGGCTAATTAGATTTAACTCCTGACTCTCCTCATTTGTTCAGCAACTTACTTAAGCTCCTCTGTCTCGGTTTGATCAGCCCTAAAATGAGGATAAAATAGAATACACTTAACAGGGTTTTGTGACAAGTAAGCATGTAAAGCAGTGCCTACCTAACCAACAGAGAACCCTGGATAAGCATTAGCTATTGCTATTGTTTTACCATGTTAAACATACCCAATGTCTCCTTTAATAACTGGTCTCAACTCATTAGCAGTGCCTAAATGAAAAAAGAAAAAGAATTATGCAATTCAGCACTTATTACATTTTTATACCCATCTTCCCAATATATTTTAATAACGTATAAGTGTTAAACAAAATTTTAATGAAAACCTAATTTACATAGTTAACTTATATATTTGACTCCTGATTTTTTACTGACAAATATTATCCAAAAATATTTATAGTTGTTTTTGTATGCACGACTGGCTTAGGGATCATGAATGTATATATGTATGTATTTATTATATAAAAGAACAATAAAGTAAAATCCCTGTAATCACACCCATAATATTCCCTATTCCCCTCCAACTCTAAGTTCTGAGTAACCCCTTTTAAAAGTTTAATGTGAATTCTTCCTGAATTTTTTCACATTTATAACAGATATAGTTACTCAAATACTATATACTCAAGTATAAAAATACATCTATTAGGATATATTTACAATAGAGAATCATGCTGGACATATTAGTTTGCAACTTGTTCTTTCATTTTAACAATATGTCATGAATCTTGTTCTGTATTAGGACCCTTAGAGTCATCTTATTTTTTTAATAAGATGAATCTAAGATCTTATTTTTTTAATTCATTATATAAATACACCCAAATCTACATAAACATTCCCCTTCAGACATATACTTAGGTTGTTTCTATTTTCTCTATCATACACAGTGCTGCAATAAAAACTCTTCTATACATGTCTTTGCTTGACTGTTATTTAAATCTGAACATATAGCAACTACAGGCAAGGAAGATAGCCTACAGGTGGGGAAAGAGATTACGAACACGTTGCATGCAATAGTATTTTAAAAAATAATTAAGATATTTAACTATTGCTAATTTAATTTTCCTTTAATCCTTTCATATCCACTCTATCCCCCATGGATATAGTTTTATAACACAGATTATTACTGCTGCCAATGTCCATAATTCACAGTGACCTAAGAGTTATCTCATGAGAGTTCACACAATTTGATCTGTATTATATTGAAATTTACAAAGAAATGAGCTATATTATGTCAAGGATATTAGATACTTCCAGCCAGATGGAGGGGTAGGTATACACTTTCCCTCCTCCCACAGCTAAAAGAAGGACAACAAATTTAAAAACAAAAAAAAAATAACCAGAACTGCCAAAAAATTAAACTGTGTGGAGGTCCAACAACCAAGGAGTTAAAGAAGAAACATTCACCCAGACCGGTAGGAGGGGCAGAGATGGGCAGCCGGGAGGAGAAGACTCAAGGCAAGACGGCAAGACAGTGGCTAGTGGATCAGGCAAGGCAACAGCTGGTGAAGCAGGCAGTCCCACATTTGGGTGCAGATAAACTGGGAGGAACAACTGAGGAGCAAGACAGACCTTGCAGACCAGGGTTGCAGTGCTGAGAAGTAAAGCCTCAAAACCTCAGACTGAAAAAAGCATGTGTGGGTTGAAGTGGCAGGAAAAACTCCCAGCCTCACAGAAGAGTTTGTTGGCAAGACCCACAGGGTCCTAGGACATATACAAAACCACCCACATAGGAATCAGCAGCAGAAGGGCCCAATTTGATTATGGGTAGCAGGGGAAGTGACTGAAAACCTGCTGAGAGCTGAGCAAGTAGCACTGTTCCCTCTTGGACTCCTTCCCAACATACAGTGCCACAACGCAGCAATGTGGGTTTCCCCACCCTAGAAAATACCTAAGGCTCCATGTCTTTTTCCTTACTTTTTTAATTGTTGTTAAGTACAATTGTCTCCATTTTCCCTCAACACTCCCCACTAACCCCAGCCATCCCTACTTTCCACCCTTGAACCTACCTCTTTGGCTTTGTCCATGTGTCCTTTATACATCCTTCCCCCATGAAAATCCTTTCTCCTCCCCGCTCCATTATCCCCTCCCATGTCCCCTCTGGTTACTATCAGTTTGTTCTTAATTTCAATGTCTATGGTTATATTTTTCTTGCTTCTTTGTTTTATTGATTAGGTTCCATTTAAAGGTGAGATTATATGGTATTTGTCTTTCACTGCCTGGCTTATTTCACTTAGCATAATGCTCTCCAGATCCATCCATGCTGTTGCAAAGGGTAGGAGCTCCTTCTTTCTCTCTGCTGTGTACTATTCCATTGTGTAAATGTACCACAGTTTTTGATCCATTCATCTACCGATGGGCACTTAAACTGTTTCTAGCACTTGGCTATTGTAAATAGTGCTGCTGTGAACATTAGGGTGCATAGATTCTTTTGAATTGGTGATTCGGGATTCTAAGGGTATTATTACCAGCAGTGGAATCTCTGGGTTGTACTTTATCCTTTTAATGGGTACATTTAATATTTACTCTATGAATTCACCATGATCTTATATTAATGGATATTCTGATTTTTTTATAATTTTCAGTTGAAAATAGTGCTGCAATAAATCCAACTATACTTATGTCTTTGCACACTTCTATTCTTTCCTTTAGAATTGCTAGGTCAAAGAGTATACACATTTTTCCTGTCATACTTTTACAATATCAATATATTGTCAAATTTTCTATATATTTTTCACAAGACAAACAAAATATTGACTTATGCATGCCATTACTCATCTCTTTCCCAAATAAATAAACAAATAGGTTTTTTCTTCCCTTGCACAAAGACATGCATTTTCCTGGGAAGAAATATAGGAATGCAACCTCCCTTTGCCTTCTTTTTAGTTAAGACTTAAATCTTTGACCAAGACAATGAAACCTTATTCTTTTGAAGATAAAAACCATGTGCTAAAGCAGATCAACTCACACAAGCAAGGGTGACAATGAAAACAGCTTTGGTGGAGAAAGAATAGTTATTGATGAGCTACAGGGAGAGGAGCCGCTTGATCTTATTTCTCACCTTGTCACAAAAGACAGCTAAGTTGTGAGGTTAAATTGCAGTTGGTAAATACACAATTATTCAGCTTGTGTCTTGGTAATAAATGTGCATGTAGGCAGTGAACCTGCCAGTCCTCAGAACACCACTTTGCTGATTAAGGAGATAAAAAGAGGATATTGTGGAAAGGGTCATTTCAAGAGTAACGATTCCTTATTTTGTCACTGTCCTTTGCCGACAAGGAAAAGAAGTTTAACAGAGATGAGGCATCCTGGAATATTCAGGTGGCAATGTGGAGTAGGGCAAATCAGAAATGACTATTCTAGGACATGAAAAAACAGCAGGATCTCCAATGGCTGAGAAATGACTATGTTGGTGAATTAAGTACATCTCAGGAAGAAGCCTTATTAAATTAGCCTAATGCCTTATTGAATGATCAATAACAATGTATTTATTTTGTACTATGGCCTTGAGTGACTTTTCATTAGGAATTTAAATGACCTTAGACAGCTACTGAGTATCAATTTAGAATACTTTCAGAAGATATTAGCCTGGCCTCAGAGCATAAGATGAGTGAAAATGCAGCTCATTATTTAAGTAAGAAAGAGAATGTCAAAAAAACATTTTGTCTTGGCATTGAGAGAGGTAACTCAAATTATGTATCCAACCCAAAGCTACTGTTGTTGTTCTTTTTGTGGGAGGAGGAGGGCAATTCCCAGGTTACAGATCAAGAAAGAAAATAGATCAAGAAAGAAAGTGTTCTCAGTCCCAATAGATATTAACCCAGGTGACCGTTGTGATAAAGGTCATGAGATTGGAAAAGACAGAGATGCCCTTTTAAGTTTATATCAATGAATTGCCAGGATTCTGTAACATCTTTCTGTGTTCCTGCCCCTGCTCCCTATGATTCTTTTTGCCATTTCATGCTTATGGAGTCCAGGAGGGTTTTCACACCCAACAGCCTGCTGCCTTCAAACTACCAGAAAGACTTCACAGGACCCTTGGTGTCCATCCTGGTGGCTTCACCAAAACCAATGACTGACAGGTGTACACCAAGGTTTCTCAACTTGAACACTATTGACATTTGATCCTAGATAATTATTTGGGATGAGGTGCATTGTAGGAAGCTTAGCGGCACCTCTGGCTTCTACCCACTAGCTACCAGCATCACACTCCTCCCAATGTGACAATCAAATGAGTCTTCAAACATTGTCTAATGTCCCCTGGAGGACAAATCATCCCGGATTGAGAACCACAGGTATAAAAGTATAAATAAATAGCAAGCTCCCTTGCCCCTAATTGGTCCATTCTGAGATGTGACCAATGATGGTTTGAGAGGCCTCTGAAGGATCACAGTCCATGGAACTTTGCCTGCCACCACACTCTTGCTTTACCTCCTCCCCTTCCTGTTCTCACTTCTCAATGCCCCTCCTAGTTGCACAGGAACACTTACTAATATTTACAGAGAAAATCCTCATCTCAGTATCTGTGTCCATGAACTTCACAACAGTTGACATACTAGCTAGATTATCAAAAAATGAGATGGCACTATATTTTTGGCAGTATATATGTTTTTATTTTAAAATTATATTTTAGTGATGATGCTATTACAGTTGTCCCAATTTTTCCCCTTTGCCTTCCTCCACCAAGCACCCCACACAGGCAATCCCCACATCATTGTTCATGTCCATGGGTCATGCATATAAGTTCTTTGGCTACTCCATTCCCTAAACTGTACTTTACATTTCCATAGCTATTCTGTGACTACCTATTTGTACTTGTTTTTTAATATGTCATATTGATTATGCTATTACAGTTGTCCCATTTCCCCCCTTCATTCCCCTCCACCCTGCACATCCTCTCCCACCCACATTCCCCCACCTTTAGTTCATGTCTGTGTCATAAGTTCTTTAGCTTCTCCATTTCTCATATTATTCTTGCCTTCCTCCTATTTTCTACCTGTCATCTATGCTACTTACTCTCTGTACCTTTTTACCCCCTCTCTTCTTCTCCCACTCCCCTGTTGCAAACCCTCCATGTGATCTCCATTTCTGTGGTTCTGTTCCCGTTCTATTTTTTGCTTAGTTTGCTTCTTTTTTTTTCTTTTAGGTGTGGTTGTTAATAATTGTGAGTTTGTTGTCATTTTACTATACATGTTTTTTATCTTCATTTTCTTAGATAAGTCCCTTTAACATTTCATATAATAAGGGCTTGATGATGATGAACTCCTTTAACTTGACCTTATCTGAGAAGCACTTTACCTGCCCTTCCATTCTAAATGAAAACTTTGCTGGATAGAGCAATCTTGGATGAAGGTCCTTGCCTTTCATGACTTGGAATATTTCTTTCCAGCCCCTTCTTGCCTGCAAAGTCTCTTTTGAGAACTCAGCTGACAGTCTGATGGGAACACCATTGTAGGTGACTGTCCCCTTATCCCTTGCTGCTTCTAGAATTCTCTCTTTCATTTTAATCTTGGCTAATGTAATGATGATGTGCCTTGGTGTGTTCCTCCTTGGGTCCAACTTCTTTGGGACTCTCTGAGCTTCCTGGACTTCCTGGAAGTCTATTTTCTTTGCCAGATTGGGGAAGTTCTCCTTTATTATTTGTTCAAATAAGTTTTCCACTTGTTGCTCTTCCTCTTCCCTTTCTGGTACCCCTATAATTCAGATGTTGGGATGTTTAAAGATGTCCTGGAGGTTCCTAAGCCTCTCCTCATTTTTTAAAAAATTCTTGTTTCTTCCTTGTTTTCTGTTTGGTTGTTTCTTTCTTCCTTCTGGTCCACTCCATTGATTTGAGTCCCAGTTTTCTTCCCATGACTATTGGTTCCCTGGGCATTTCCCTTCATTTCACTTAGTGTAGCCTTCATTTTTTCATCTAATTTGCTACCAAATTCAACCAATTCTGTGAGAATCCTGACCACCAGTGCTTTGAACTGTGCATCTGATAGGTTGGCTATTTCTTTGGTGCTTAGTTGTATTTTTCCTGGAGCTTTGATATGTTCTTCCATTTGGGCCATTTTTTTTGTCTTGTTGTGCTCATTAGATATGAGGGGTAGAGCCTTAGGTGTCCACCAGGGTGGGGCAACCCAGTCACTGGGTTGTGATGCTATATGTGGGGGCAGGGTCAGAAGGGAACAATGGTGCTTGCTCTGCTCTCTGTGGGGTTTCAGTCCCTTCTGCTGCTTCCCCCAAGCAAACTGGGCCCTTCTCGTGTTGATTTCCATGTGGGTGGGCTTGTGTATGTTCTAGGACCCTGTGGGTCTCTCCAATGAACTCTCTTGTGAGGCTTGGAGTTTCTCCTGGCACCTCAGCCCCCACAGGTGTTTTCAATTGGTGTTTTGAGGCTTTATTTCCTAGTGCTGGGACCCTGGGTTGAGTGGTCTCTCACTCCCCAGTTTCACCTGGTTTATCTGTGTGGGAATGTGGGACCGCCTAGTGAGCCAGCTGCCTTGCATGCCATGCCTGGCTTTACAATCACCACCTCACTGGGTCTGCCCATTGCCACCCTGCACCTGGGGTCAGCCAGCCACAGCCTGAGCCGACTGGCACACCATGTCCACTGCCAACTTGCGCACCAGGTGCCACAGCTTTTTTTTTTTTTTTTTGCTGCCACCCCTCTTTGCTCTGCTGCACAACTCCACTACCCAACTCCACCCCTCCTACTGGTCTGTATGAATGTGTCTATTTTAACTCCTTGTTTGTTGGACTTCCATGCTGTTCAGTTTTCTGTCAGTTCCAGTTGTTATTTTGTTTCTAAATTGTTGTTGTCCTTATTTTGGTTGTGTGAGGAGGCACAGTGTGTCTATTTATGCCTCCATCTTGGCGGGAAGTCTAGATGGCACTATTTTAAATAACTTTGCTCATCTTCTTGTTATTCTCTACTGACTACTGGAAGTAGAGAATAACATTCTCTACTGGAAGTGTCAGTTCATACTTGGTTTACTTAAAACAAACATGAAGAGAAAAAGTACTGTTATTTCCAATGCAATTTCTTCTGCATGCAGTACCTTCCCCCATCCATGGTTTTGCTTTCTATGGTTTCAGTTACTCATGGCCAACCATAGTCTGAAAATACTAAATTAAAAAATTACAAAAATAAACAATTCCTAAGTTTTAAATTATGCATTATTCTGAGTAGCATGAGGAAACCTTGTGCCTTCACACTGCATCCCACCCAGAACATGAATCATCCCTTTGTCCAGCATCTCCATGCTGTATATACAGTGCAATATGCTATTTTGTGAGTGAGAAAGACCACATTCACATAACTTTTATTACAGTATATTGTTATAATTATTCTATAATATTCTTAGTGTTGTTAATCTCTTAGTGTGCTTCACTTATAAATTAAACTTTATCACAGGTATGAATGCATAAGAAAAAACATAGTATATATAGTTGTACCTGCTGTTTCAGGCACTTACTGGGGATTCTGGAATGCACCCCTGTGATTAAGGGGAGACTACTGTTCCCCTTACTATTACTACTACTACTACTACTGTTGACATTCTAATTACCATTCTCTCTCTTCCCTGCCCCCACACCCAAGCAGCCTAAGCAAGCAACCTTTTGTTTCCTTCCTTTAGAGCAGCAAGATAAGTTTTCTCTAATTTTCAGGATTTCCCACTTACCACTCCTAAATTTTCTTTTTCTCTGTAGTCATTCACCAGCCTAACCCTAATCTTCACCCCACCTTCTTGGGAGTGCTCTCCAGGGTTTCCCTCTTATGTTACCTATTTTTAATATCAATACTTTGTTCAATATCCATGAACTCTCTTTGTATCATGTTTTTAAATCTTCACTTGCTATCATTTACTTTTTATAAATAGGTTTCAATAAGGATAAGAGAAATAAAACAGAAAAATCAGAGGAAGTTTGGATAAGCCCAAGCCATTTTGAGGTATTAAATCTATATACATAGATTCAGAAGATGGCAGCCGAGTAGGTGGAAGCTGAGCCCACTTGCTTGTGCCCCGAGCATGGATTTTTGGCTGATCTTTCATCAAGTGACCTGGACAATCATCAGAATCTCAGCTGATATGAAATTTTGAAGCCAAGGACTACAGAGGCTATTTTGCCCCATCTGGTTACAGATTTTATAAGTTGAGTGGCAGTGTCCTGTGTGAGGCACCTACAGCAGAGGAGAGATCAGACAGAAAACACAGGTTTGTGCCTCCCTCCACTCCAGGAATGGGGCCCTGGTCCCTCACAGGGAAAACCACCAACCTTAATTGGGAAAGACTTGGAAGGATATACAAAGTCTGCACACACAGAGAAAGCAACACGTCCATAGCTGCAGCATCAATCAGGACAGGTCCAGAGACAAACTCTATCTAAAACTGTCAGAGGCACTGGGAGACTATGGACAGCCCTGACCAAGAGAGACTTTATGCTTCTTGGGGAGGTGGAGCACATGAAGAACTTGTCCAGGGCTTGGTGCTTCACCATGTGGGCCACAAAAAGACTCTTAAAAGGGGAGCTGATGCAAGACTGGGCAGGGACCCCATATTTGTGCATGCAGGCAGTGGCACTAACAACAAAGAAACCAGAGTGAAAATGCAGGTCATAGTCCAGCTACACAGGAAGAACAGAAAGTGGCACAGCAAAGGGATTATAAGATCCAACCCACTATGGCTGGCAAACAGGGGGCTGCACAGAGTAGAAAGTTTGGGCCTGGGTGTCCTGAGAGAGGCAGGATGGAGACTGGATGGCCAGAAACAGAATGCCTGAGATTCCTTGTAGCCAGGCAGGTCTCTTTACAGGCAGGTGTGTCCAAATCCCACTTGTGGGATTGTAGGCTCTGCAGATCAGTGAGGCCAGGCTCAGGAGTCCCCTGCTTAGTGCATTATCTGCAGGGAAAAGAAGGAGAAGCCCCAAAAGGGCCTTTTCTGAACTTCTATCAGACACTACAAGCTATGCTGGTTCCTCAGGCCCTGATCCCCTGAAACCAGTAGAGCAGAGAGGTTAGAGACAGGTGCAACAAAGGCTGTTCTGGATCCCACAAAGTCTCGGCTCTTATATAGAACTGCTTTCAATGCCAAGCAGGAAAGAGCTGCCCTTTTTATACAGATTGGCCCCTCACAGGAAATAGACAGCTAATTCATCAGAAACTGTACATTATTGTAATACATTATTGGAAGTAATCTGGGACAGACCAAGGCATGTGGCAGGGGAGCAAGGAAACCACCTTCCCTGAAGACTGAACGGTGCCTGCTGGGGGTGACCCTCCCAATCTCACCAGAAGCCTCCTCTGGAAGCAGGTGGAGGCGGTACTAGCAGTGCTCTTAGACATTAGAAGAACCACTCCTGGGCCTTGTGCTGTTGGAAAGCCAGCAGGGCAGAACAGTGGGGACCAACCAAGCCTGAAGGACACAGCCACAGACTGTGAATCACGTGTAGCATTGAACAGGCTGCCTAGAGCTGTACTAGTACACCATCTGACATTACCAGGGCATATCCAGAAAGAGAAGACAGTGGTAAACACTAAACTCTGCTGAGATGAATTCCACTATGGTCTTCTTCATAATTTGAGTTTTTTTCCCTCTCCTGCATAGCTTTTTAACTTTTTTTCTTTTTCTGAAACTTTTGTTCTTATTATTTCACTATTTTTTATTTTAGTTTATTTCAAATCTCATATTTCACTCCTCCCTTCTCTTACTCCATTTTGCCATCTTCCTTTCTCTTCTTCTTTTTCCATTTCTATGCCTTGTTTCAATTCTGCACTCTTACTATTTCTCCTCCTTGCAGCCTCTCAAAATCACTTTCCTTGCCATTAGTCAATTCACATTCTTTTTTCCTTTATTATAATATCCTATTCTCTATCCACCTTTATTAATCTTTGCCCATTGGTTGTTGATATGGTGGTTGTTGTAGCATTTCTTCAGTTTTCTTCCTGGATGTTCACTATTTTTGTGTTTCAAATCTCAAATTTTACTGTTCCCCTCTTCTACTCCATTTTGTCTTCTTTTGCCCTTTCTTTTTTTGTTTTAAATTATTTTTACCCTCTTTTAGCCTGGCTTTCATTCCTCACTCTTATTATTTCTTCTCCCACTATCCTCTCAAAATCACTTTTCTTCCCTTTGGACATCTTATAAGCATTTTTCCTTTCTTTTTTCCTTCTTATTCCCTTTACACCTTTATTAATCCTTGCTCATTTGTGATTGATATTGCTGTGGTGGATGTTATTCTTCAATTTTGCTTCTATTTTTTCACTATTTAAATTTTTTTAAACCTCATATTATACTCTTCCCTATTCTTACTCCATTTTTCTTTCTGCCCTCCCTTTTTTATTTATGATTTAAATTTTCTTTCTTCACCTTGTTCCTTTTAATTTAATTTAATTTTTTAATATATTATGTTGATTATGTAATTATAGTTGACCCATTTTTTCTCCCCTTTATCCCTTTCTGCCCTGTACCCCACCAACATCCCCCACCCCCTTAGTTCATGTCCATGGCTCATACAATAAGTTCTTTGGCTTCTCCATTTCTCATGCTATTCTTAACCTTCCCCTGTCTATTTTGTACCTACCATTTATGCTTCTTATTCCTGTACAGCTTTCCCCCATTCACTCCCCTTCCCCAACCCCTCCCTGCTGAAAACCCTCCATGTGATCTCTGTTTCCATGAATCTGTTCCTGTTCTAGCTGCTGGCTTATTTCCTTTTCTTTTTGTCTTTGGTTTTTTTCTGTTCAGTAGTTGATAGTTGAAAGTTTGTTCTCATTTCACTGTTCATATTTGTGATCCTCTTCTTTTTCTTAAGTAAATCCCTTTAATGTTTCATATAAGGGATTGATGATGATGAACTCCTTTAACTTAACCTTATTTGGGAAGCAATTTATCTACCCTTCCATCCTAAATAATAGCTTGGCTGGATAGAATAATCTTGGATGTAGGTCCTTGCCTTTTATGACTTTGAACACTTCTTTCCACCCACTTCTTGCCTGAACAGTTTCTTCTGAGAAGTAAGAAGTCTTATGGGAACTCCTTTGTAGGTAACTGTCTTCTTTTCTCTTGTTGCTTTTAAGATTCTCTCCTTACCTTTAATCTTGAGTAACTTAATTATGATGTGACTTGGTATGTGATTCCTTGGGTGCAAGTTTTGGAGACTCTCTGAGCTTCCTGGACTTCCCGGAAGTCTATTCCCTTTGCCAGATTGAGGATGTTCTCCTTCATTATGTTTTCAAAGTCTTGCTCTTCCTCTTCTTCTCCTGGCACCCCTATGATTCAGATGTTGGAACATTTAAAGTTGTCCCAGAGGATCCTAAGCCTCTCCTCATTTTTTTCGAATTCTTGTTTTTTCATTCTGCTCTGGTTGAATGTTTATTTCTTCCTTCTGCTCCAAATCATTGATTTGAATCCTGTTCCCTTCCCTTCACTGTTGGTTCCCTGTACATTTTCCTTTATTTCACTTTCCATAGCCTTCATTTTTTCCTCTATTTTGCAACCATAATCAATCATTTCTGTGAGCATCCTGATTATCAGTGTCTTCAACTCTGCATCTGATATGTTAGCTATCTCTTCATCACTTAGCTGTATTTTTTCGGCAGCTTTGATCTATTCTTTCATTTGGGCCATATTTTTTTTTGTTTCAGTGTACCTGTTATATAGTAAGTGGCAGAGCCACCCACAACACTGTGTAGTGGAGCTGTATGGAGGGGAAGGGTCCAAGAGGGAACAATGCTCCTTGCTTAGCACTCAGCCGGCTTCCAGTCACTTCCTCCACTATCCACAAGCAAATTGGGCCTTTCTGGTGCTGATTCCTTGGTAGGTGGGTGGGTTTGTATATGTTCTAGGGCCCTGTCAGTCTCTCCAATGAACTCTCCCATAAGGCTGGGAGTTTTTCCTGTCACCTCAACCCCCAAACTTTTTTCAGTCAGAGGTTGTGTGGCCTTAATTCCCTGTACTGGAACGCTGGGTTACACAGTCTGTCTTGCTACACCACTGTTCCTCCTGGTTTATCTGCATGCAAATGTGGGACCATCTACTCTGCCAGCTGCCGCCTTGCCCAGGCCCCCAGCTGCCACCTTGCTCTCCCCGTTCCTCCAGCTGCTGCCTTGCTGTGAGTCCTCTCTACCCTGGCTGCCCATCTCTGCCCCTCCTACTAGTCTGGATGAACGTTTCTTCTTTAATTCCTTGGTCGTCAGACTTCCATACAGTTTGATTTTCTGGCATTTCTGGTTATTTTTTATTTTTAAATGTGTTGTTGTCCTTTTGTTTGTGCAAGGAGGCAAACTGTGTCTACCTACTCTCTTTGCCTTGTTTCTATTCCCTGGTCTTCTTATTTCTCCTCCTTTTACCCTTCAAAAACATCTTTCCTTCAATTAGTCATCTCATTTTTTTCTTTCTTATAATGGTCTTAATCTCTTTCCACTTTTATTAATAGATGTTCATTTGTTGTTGGTAGTGTGGTTATAGTTTGGGGTAACTTTTGTGAGTTTGGGTTTTGGTTCCTAGGTTGTTTTGTTTTGTTCTAGAAGCACCTGTACAACAGCATACAAAACATGGTGGGTGGTGTGATTCTCTCAGCCAACTGAAGGAAGAATGCACCAAAGAATGACCAGTGATAGCCAAAACCCTATTACAACAAGAGAGCTCACATAAATGGCATAAAGGACACACCAGGAGCATCAAGTTCCAGACATCAAGAGGACTGCACCACTGAATCCTGCAGGTCTCCTACCACAGAAGTTCATCCCCATGAAGACAGAAAGTCAAGAAGATCAATCTAATAAACAGAAACAAACAAAAAGTGTTACCTAAAATGGAAACACAAAGAACAACCCCCAATCAAAAGGAAAGGAGGAATCCCCAGAAAGGGATTGCTAAAGGACATTGAGGCAAGCAATTTATCAGGCATAGAGTTCAAAATAATGGTTATAAGGATGCTCAAGGAGCTAAGTGTGAACTGCAAGGAACTATATGGCATCTACAAAGAACTTACTGGTAACTACATCAACATGAAAAATGACATAGAAACTATGAATAAGAGACAGGAGGAAATGAAGAATATGTGATCTGAAATGAAGAATCCACCTGAAGCAATTAAAAGCAGGCTAGATGAATCAGAAGATTGAATCAGCAACTTGGAGGACAAGTAAAAAAAAAAAA
>PVKU01016033.1:0-16071 GCA_004027475.1 Anoura caudifer | reverse complement strand
TGTCCTGAGGTGGGTCTCTTGTAGGCAGCATATGTGTGGGTCATGCTTTCTTATCCATTCAGCTATTCTATGCCTTTTGATTGGAGCATTTAATCCATTTACGTTTAAGGTTATTATTGATAGGTACTTATTCATTGCCATTTTTGTACCTGTGTTCCTCTCCCTCTCTTTCTCCTTTCCTTCCTTTCCTTAAAGCAGGTCCTTTAGTATCTCTTGCAGAGCTGGTTTGGTAGAGGTGTATTCTTTTAGACTTCTTTTGTCTGGGAAGCTCTTTATTTGGCCTTCTATCTTGATTGAAAGCCTTGCTGGGTAAAGTAGTCTTGGTTGCAGGCCTTTACTTGGAATATTTCTTGCCATTCTCTTCTGGCTTGGAGTGTTTCCATTGAGAAGTCGGATGCTAACCTAATCGGGGCTCCCTTGTATGTTACTTCCTTTTTCTCCCTTGCTGCCTTTAAGTTTCTCTCTTTGTCTTGGAATTTTGCCATTTTAATTATGATGTGTCTTGAAGTGGGCCTCTTTGGGTTCCTCTTGATTGGGACTCTCTGTGATTCCTGGATTTGTGTGACTTTTTTCTCTCATCAAATTAGGGAAGTTTTCCATCATTAGTTTTTCAAATAGGTTTTCTATCCCTTGCTTTTCTTCTTCTCCCTCTGGTATCCCTATTATACGGATATTATTACATTTCATATTGTCTTGCATTTCTCTTAATCCCTCTTCATTTTTTCTGAGCCTCTTTTCCTTTTCTTGCTCTTTCTGGATGCTTTTTTCTACTTGGTCCTCCAACTCGCTGATCTGACCTTCTGCTTCATCAATTCTGCTTTTCATTCCTTCCACTGTGTTCTTCAGTTCAGAAATTGTATTTTTCATTTCCTCTTGATCCTTGTTGATAGTTTCTATTTCCTTTTTCATGTTAATATAGTTTGCAGTGAGTTCCTTGTAGCTTCCCTGTAGTTTCTGGTAGCTCATTGAGAGCTCATGGAGCTTCCTGACAACCATTGCTTTGAACTCAAAATCTGATAGTTGAGTTGCCTCCATTTCATTTAGCATTCTTTCTGGGGCTTCCTCCTTTTCTTTCATTTGGGGATCGTTTCTTTGTGTTCCCATTGTTTGTGAGACTCTTCTTGTTAGCCTCAGCTTCTTATATTGATTTGTTCTGGTTCCCTGAGCTTATGGTGTGAACTTCTGTGGTAGAATGCCTGTGAAATTCAGTGGTGCTCTCTCCTTCGGGTATCCTGGTATTCACAGCTTCCAGTGTCTCAGCTGTTGAAATGCCCCCTCTTTGGGACCAACTCTGGTCTTTCCACAGTTCCAGGGTTTTTTTGTTTTGTTTTGTTTTTGTCTCACTCGTATGTGTTTAAAAAGAGAAAAGCGAAGGAAAGGAAAAAAGAAAAGAAGGAAAAGGAAATAAAAAATGAGAAGAGAATAAAGAAAAGCAGAATGAAAAAGAAAAGAGGAAAAAAGACAGGAAGAAGAGATAAGCTTGGAAAGAAAGGAAGAATGAGTAAAACAAGAAAGAAGTAATGAGAAGCAAAAAGGAGTTGAGGGGTAAAAAAGATCAAAATAATGAAAAATTAATAATAAAAAAGAGAAAAAGAAAAATCCACAAAAAAAAATCGAAAAACCAAAAAACACCATAACCTCCAATTCTTGCTGTTATCAATCTTGCCAAGCTGGTTTTTCTGGACTTGATGACTGCAGTGGCCGAGGGGTGACCGTATTGTTTTTTTCCTTGTTTAGCACTCAGTTTTCTCTGGCCTACTGTCCTCAGAGCTAGCCCAAGTCTCTCCGCACAGGGTCTCAGGTGTGACTTCTGTGGAGGCAGGCGCCAACTGTGGTCGCGCAGGTGTGGATGATCTTTGAGTCTTCCTTGCACAGGTGCCAACTGTCCTGCGAGCATGGCTCGACCCCCCGCGCAGGTTGCACACTGGTGTCTAAGATCTCCCAGCAGCCCACTCAGGTCTCTGATGGTGCGATGGCATGATGGCGCCAAGAGACCGTATTGCTGCTTCCTGCTGGCGCTAGCGCTCGCGCGGGGGCGAGAGACCGTAGAGGTGCCCAGCGACTGCACCAGGGGTCTCTCAGTGGTGCTGGTGCGAACGATCCCTGTGCAGCTGTTCCCAATGTCGCGTGGGCGCAGACAAAAGTGCGTGCTCCAACGCTCAGTCCTCCCAGGGCTATGAGATCTTAACTCCTCTTTGTGAGATTTCAAGCAACCAGGTATCCCGGTGCTGCCGAGACCTTGTTTGGCTGATCAGGGAGCAGTTGCCCCAGCTCCCTCCCTAGAGTCTTACGGCCAGCCCTGGCCCGGGATCTCAGCCCCCACCCTGGTCTCTGAGCTGCTGGAGTACTCTCCTTACCGTCTGGTTTTTCAAAGTCCACTGCAATTTTTGATCATCTGTTTTAAAAAATGTTGTATTTCTGGTGTCTGTTTGCTATGCTGCATTGAAAATTGGCCTGATTTATCACCTGTGTGTTCTGAGGACTCTTATAGTTGGCGGGATGGGAGTAAAAAGTTACATATTGATTGACAGGTAAAGGTGGTACCAGATTTCCTGGAGGGGCGTGACTACCTAAACTTAGGTATGTGTGGGAGTCTGTTAGCCTGAGTCCTTATCTTGCTCCAGACCCCATTTGTCCATCTTGTAAAACAGACACGTGACAGGAGCGGTTGATTAAAGTTGGGGCAGGTACCCAAAGTTACTTATGGGCTCTTTCTTTGGGCACTGTGGGCCCTCTCCCACATTCCAGCCCCTGGGATGAAAGCACAGTTTCAAGGCTTTCTTTCCCAGAGAGTGGAAACACTGTATACAATTTCAAGAACTTCCCTCCTTCCTTGCTAACGCAGTGATTTTTGTGATGTTGGAGCTCCTGGGGATATTACTGGATCAGGCTCAGGACTGCTGAGTTAGTGGGTGAGAGGTGTCTCCCTCCTCCTATGTGATACAAGGCATTTCCTGGCAACCAGGATGCTAGATGCTGGTGGTAAGAACAGCACCATCTCAGAGTTCTTCCTCTCTCCTGCCTCATTTCCCCCCGAGAGACATAGTTTTCAAAAATTCCTTTTTGGGTTGCTGAGGGGTGGCGGTCCATCTTCTGTAGCTGCTCCAGGCGTGGATGGGACAGTAGACCCTGCCTATGGAGAACCACAAAACTCTCGCCCTATTCTATCTGGGAGTTGGTGAAGAATTTCAGAGACTGTCAGGCATGCTGCATGTCAGTCACAGGAAGTGAAGGGAAGGGTTTGTCCACACATCGGCCATGGTAGGTGTCCAGAGCTGAGGTCACAGGCGTTGATAGTGATTGCTGCATCCTAGAGGGGACAAATTTGACAAGAAGATTAGTAGAGTGGAGGACTTGAGATCTTCTCTGATAAGGGTTAAATTCAACGAGACGGAGAAATTCCTTTCTGGGGAGGAGGCTGAGCATACTGACAGGCAGGTAGAAATACTAGAAAGACAATTATACTAGGGTTCAGTTACCACCTTACTTATCTGTAACAGGTTCTTGTTTCTTGAAGAGGAGTTTGAGGTCCCTGGTGGGTTCAAATAGTAATATCACCAGCATAATTCATAGCGGTGCTGTGTGGTGGATCCAGGGCTGCACTCCCATCAGCTTTAGGGAAGAATGCATTGTCACCAGGACATCAGAGGGAGCAGTTCCTCGTTTGGCCAGCTGCCGTTCAGGGCTTTGTGTCTTCCAGGCCTTTAGTAAGACCTGGTCCCCTGGCCGGAACGGATGCAGAGCCTCGTCGGGTGGGTAGACGAACCTGCAGTGAGTAAATTTGTGCAACATGGTTAATGCACACAACAGCCCACACACCAGGCTGTGAGTCTGGACGACTGTGTTTGGGAAGACATCCAGTTGCAAAGCCTTTGAGAGCATGACATTTCACAGTGCCGATCGACAGATCCTTCTTGCCTGTAAATCAAGCATCTTTGGTGGTGTCATAAACCCAGTTTATAACTTCCAAATGAAAATGAACTTTGAAGATAGTTAGCTGTACTAGTCTAATGTCTGCCACTGAGAATTGTGATTGTCCTTCAAACATGATTTTTCTCCGCAGGACCACCCTCATTGCCATGAAAGGGACTGCAGCGTTTGCATAAACACAGCAAGAGCAGTGACTGATCCCATGACCTTCAAGTCTGCTTTGCTGGAACCCTCACAAGGAACCTGTAGACTGGCTCTTCAGTCCGACCTTCAGGGCACAGAAGCTGAGCCACACACCTGCTTCTCTCAAGTTCTTGAGGTTCTATTGTGCCTTAAGTTTCCTCCTAGCCACCTTTAGGAAAGCAACCTTCGCTCCTTCCCTGGAAAGACTGCCACAAACCACACAACCGAACAAGGCACCCAGCTTTTTCCAGCGGGCTTTTACTAGCTTTCAAAGTCAATCCCGTTCCTCCAGGCTTTTTAGTGTCAACCGGAACCCAGTGTTGTAATTGCTACTCCCATTTTCAGGCCATGTGTCCCTTTCTCCCAACTTATTCTGAGGCCAAGCTGTATTACACAAGAGAATCAGTCTCTTCTTCTTCAGATGCTCAGGGTCAAACTTAGCCCAGTTTCTAAGGATACATCCCAATGGGGATCCTGTGTGGATAGAGGATGTGTTTCCCGTTTGGTCCGTGGTGCACCCAGGACAAGAAAACAAAGACTAGAACTCCTGGACTTGGGGAGGCGTCCCCCGTCTTTGCCCCAGGAGCTGACTAGTGGTTTACAGGGCGTCCCCCATCTCCCCACTGCAAAGCTACCAGACGTCTCTGGTGGCATGAAGCATGATGCACTGGCCAGTGAAAGACCATGAGGTAAGGTTGCCATGGACTGTTCATATCCGTTGTGCTACTGGTGAAGTGGACAGCTTTGATTGGACTGGGCCCTTTCTGCAGATCTCAAGGCTTTTTTAAGTTTGGCTCCTTGCCTGCAAGGACTGGAGGCCGATACAATACTGTTCAATCCAGTAAGACAGGTACGTTCTGTGGGGAAATATTTGCCACCTATGTGGCTCTGGTTTGCTCTGGTCTCAGGGGTCTATTGGGTTAAAATACAGATGGTGCCTAAGGAGGGAAGGCAAGCCTATTTCTGTAAAAATATGGGAAGGGGTGTGGGGTGGGGTCGAGGGAGTGAGCCTAGAAGTGGGCTGAGATCACAGGGTCAGGCCTCAGGCACAGCTGAAAAAAACGTCTCTGTTTAAGTGTCTCTTTTCCCCACAGCATTAAAGAGGCAGGCACCCTGCTCCTTCTTTTGAGTAGGGAGGTAATCACATTATGGTTCACAGGACCCCGTAGCTTCTAGGTCTGGAAGTTACTTTGTTCCAAAGACTCATCTCTTTATTTCTCTTTCTGAGTTCTGCAGTCCAGGAGGGGGTGAGATTTTCCCTCTTTGTACCTTTGTTCTAGCTAACGCAGGCATAGAAGGCCTGAGCCCGATGTGAAGGTGAAGTCCAATGCAAGGCTTAGGTTAGGCGGGTAAGGAATAGTGTCACCTGCTGCTGGCCAAAAGTGATCAAAGGCATGCTCACTGAGGATTAGAAGGCAGCTGGGCTGGGAAGCAAACGCAGCAATCACTTTGTAAAGCGTATGGACATGGGAGTGGTGGAGATGTAACGAAGTGGTTAGAGAAAGGGGGGAAGACTCATGAGGGTGGTGAATTTGATCGAAAAGACCTCGCTAGGAGAACAGGGTCTGGGAAAGCCAGGATGTCCCTCCACAGGCTGCAGTCTTGCTCTCTACTCTCGGGAACTAAACCTGAGTGGGGAATATGCCACAAGGATGGGACTGGGAATGCTTTTGCAATGTGCCTCTTGTTGCGTGGACTTCTGCTTGTGGTTGGCATGAAACCTAGTGTTCTGTCCCAGTCCCTGTCCCTGCTTACCCTCTCACGGGTGTCTTCATTGTAGTGAGCGCCCTTTTGGCTTTTAAATGCTTGACCTGTGCCCATGGGTGTGGCAATTCTTGAGCAGGAGAAAGCAGGACATTTGCCCAGCAGACCTAACACTGCCCCTCCATACAATTCCTGCAAGGGGTGTTTCTAGCAAACTGAGTTGCTAGAAACCGCCGAGGTGGAGAGAGAGATGCTGCTAACTCACAACAGGGCAGTGATTTAAACAGACTTTTCTTTTGGCCAGGTTTGGAGGCAGAAAAGGCTAAGGAATCCAAGTAGTGTGTCAAACTGTGCTGTTTATGAGTAGGGCTCCCAGAGGCCACATCCCTTTGGCCATCCCTAACTCTCTTAGGTGTCTCGATTTTTCCCCTGACTATCTAAAACAGCCAGGGGGGCCCGGAGTGCTGCATGAGCAGCCCTTATTTTGCACGTCCGCTGA
This sequence comes from Anoura caudifer, assembly GCA_004027475.1. Taxonomy (NCBI): domain Eukaryota; kingdom Metazoa; phylum Chordata; class Mammalia; order Chiroptera; family Phyllostomidae; genus Anoura; species Anoura caudifer. The sequence continues at coordinate 9,755 of PVKU01016033.1, read as the reverse complement.
GGAGCCAACGTTACATTACAGTGATGGGAGTTCCCTGTAAGGCCCCTGCATGTGTCAGGGATTGACCCCATGAGGCAGGAGACAGGAAGGAGGAAACTCCGGAGGTACCCCAGGGCTAAGATAAGGGACCTCGATACAGGACAGAGACCCTGTTTTAGGACTGGTTGTTCCTGCTTTCTGGAAAAGTGCTGAATCACTGTGAATCATGCATGCACCTGCCCAGAAGTTGCTACATGGCCCCTGCTTCATTATAATGCTATTGTAATAAGTTAACATTGTGCAACCCTTTCCCTGGTGGCCAGTCAAGGAAAATCATGGGAGACCACATGCGCAGTAGCTTCAAAGTAATATAGCTACTTGCACATGCACAATAAACACCCGCCAAAACTAGCCAGGAAATAATCCACCCTGTAAGAATAGAATCCCTCCAGCCCCAAAGGTCAGTCTCCACTGGGAGTTGGCCTGCTCCCATGTTCTGTGGAGTATACTATTGCTTAATAAATTTGCGCTCTCTCTGCTATAAACTCTCTGTGTGTTCAGTTCAATTCTTTGTCTGTAATCACCAAGAACCTGGTTACCTGTGCCCACCTGTGACACCCAGACAACTCCACAAGGCCCCACTCAAGTATGTGTGGGGGTGTGTTAGCCCAAATCCTTATCTTGCTCCAGATTCCATTTGTTCATTTTGTAAAACAGATACGTGACAGGAGGCAGTTAATTAAAGTTGGGGCAGGTACTCAAAATTACTTATGGGCTCCTTCTTTGGGCACTGCGTACCCTCTCTCGCATTTCAGGCCTTAGGATGAAAGCACAGTTTCAAGGCCTTCTTTCCCAGAGAGTGGAAATGCTGTATAGAATTTCAAGGACTTCCCTCCTTCCTTGCTAACATGGTGTTTCTTGTAATGTTGGAGCACCTGGGAATATTATTGGATCAGGCTCAGGACTGCTGAGTTAGTGGGTGAGACATGTCTCCCTCCTCCTCCCTGCCTTGGTTTGCTGTTCATTCTACCTGAGTGATAAAAGGCATTTCCTGGCAACCAGGACACTAGATGCTGGCCTGTGAGAGCAGCGCAGTGTGAGTTCTTCCTATGCTGTCTCCTGCTTCACTGTGATATCCTATTGACAGCACAGTCTTCTCTAAAGCTCACAGGAATTAAGCCTTGGATCCACCACACACGGATAAAATAGGCACTGTCTGAGGAATGTTTGAGTGCTGCTGCTGCGGTTGATGCTGAAAACTACAGCTCAACCTGCACTCCAAGAGGAGATCTGAAATTACTCTTTCAAAGAAGACAGCTACCCCCAGTGCAAAGTGACCATGTCCCTTTACTTGATCTATGTGTTTACAAATATAGGAATTTGTGGCTGCCTGATACTGAATTAGGGTATGGTCCTTTCCATTGTTAAAGGTAGACAAACGTTGACTTCCAGTCAAGATGGGGGTGTAGGTAAACATACCTCACCTCTTCGCACAACTATAGCAAAAAAGACAACTAGACTACAAAATAAATATCACCCAGAATTGTCAGAAAATTGAGCTCTATGGAAGTCCAGCAACCAAGGATCTAAGCCACATTCATCTAAGCCACAGATGGGTAGGAGAGATGGAGATGCAGAGATAGGCAGACAGGTGCAGAGGGTTGGAGAGGTGTGGAGAGGTGGAGAGGCACAAAGACAGGGAGTGGTGCAGAGAGATGTGCAGAGGTGGAATGGGTGGTCCCACATTCATGCTTGGTAGATAAAAATTGGGAGGGATACCTAGGGAGCAAGGGATCCTAGTCCCAGACCAGACCACTCAGCCCAGGGTTCCGATGCCATGAAGATATGTCCCTATAACTACTGGGTGTAAAAACCAGTGAGGGTTGGGGCAGCAGAAGAATGCAGGATACTCAAGAGTCTCCACTTAAAGGGCCCCCAACAGACTAGGACTCGTGCAGACCCATCCCCTCTGTTATTCAACACCAGGGCAACAGCTAGAAGGGCACCATACGGGGATAAAGTGAAGTGACAGGCAAGAGGTTGAATTCTGGGAGACAACTTCCTCCTGGGAAAAACTCCAGAGGCCAAGCAGTAGCGTTGTCCCCTCTGTGAGTCCTCCCACACACAGAGCTACACAACAGTGACACGGATTGCTTGGCCCTGGTGATCAACTAAGGCTCCACCCCACACAACTTCCAGGTGTGCTTTTCTGCAATAGTCCACACTACTAAGGGAATCAAAGCAGCTCTACCTAATCACAGAAACAAACACAGGGATGATGCCAAATGAGGAGACAAAGAAATATGGCCCAAATGAAACAACAGGACAAAACTCCAGAAAAAGAACTAAATGAAATGTAGATAAGCAACCTTTCAGATGCAAATTTCAAACACTAGTTCTCAGGCTCCTCAAGGAACTCATTGGTTACTTCAACAGCATAGAAAAAGACCCAGGTAGAAATGAAAGTTAAGTAAAATAAAGAAACATCTGTAGGGAGCTAACAGTAGAGGGAATGCAGTGAGAAACTTGGAACACGAAGAAGAAAAAATGTTCCAGCAGAACAGTGGGAAGAAAAAAGAATTCAAAGAAATGAGGATAGGCCAAGGAACCTCTGGGACATCTTTAAACATACCAATTTCTGAATCATAGGGGTGCCATAAGGAGGAGAGGAAGAGCAAGAAATCAAAAACTTATTTGAAAAAATAATGACAGAAACCTTCCCTAATTTGGTGAAGGAAATAGACATACAAGTCCAGGAAGCACAGAAAGACCCAAACAAGATGGACCCAAACAGGACCACACCAAGATACATCATAATTAAAATGCCAAAGGTTAAAGATAAAGAAAGACTTTTTAAAGCAGCAAGAAAAAAGCAGAGATTTACCTACAAGGAGTTCCCATAAGACTGTCAGCTAATTTCTCAAAAGAAATTTTGCAGGCAAGAAGGGACTGGCAAGATGTATTCAAAGTGATGAAAAGCAAGGTCATACAACCTAGATTACTCTCTCCAGCAAAGCTATCATTTAGAATAGAAGGGCAGATAAAGTGTTTCCCAGACAAGGTAAAACTAAACAAGTTCATTATCATCAAGCCATTATTATATGAAATGCTAAAGGGAATTATATAAGGAAAAGAAGACAATCAAAATGATGAACATGAAAATGGCAATAAATTCACAGCTATCAATCGTTAAATCCAAATAACAAACTAAGCAAACAAGCAGAATAGGAACAGAATCATGGATATGGAGATTACTTGGAGGGTTATCAGTTGAGAGGGAAAAGTAGGAGAATGGGGGGAAAGGTGCAGGGATTAACAAGCACCAATTGGTAGGTACAAAATAGGAGGATGTTGAGAACAGTATGAGAAATGAGTAGCCAGAGAACTTATTTACATGACCCATGGACATGAACTAAGTGGGGGATGGCTGGAGGGAGTGAGGGTACTGGGTAGGGTGGGAGAAAGTGGAAAAAATTGGACAACTATAATAGCATAATCAATAAAATATATTTTTAAAAAGTTCAAGAATGTTGAAGGAGAGTTATGTTTATTTCTGAATGAGTATAGAAAGTTGTGAAAGTTTCAAACTGGAAGAGAAACTTCAGTTCTTGGTTATAGTTATCCTTTGCTGACATTCTGATCTTGGAGGAACTTGCTATTTTGTGTACATCAAGAATCCTCTATCAGTACTGTTAGACTGGTGGGCATGAGAATGCCTCTGCCATCTGGACCTAGGAAAGGTCATCTGGTGCCAGTTACCACCCTGCTGAGGCAAGGGAATGTCTCTACCACTGGGGCTTCATGCCATCTGGACCTCATGAAGGTCATTTGCGGTGCTGGTTGGGGTGAGAGAATGTCTCTGCCATCTGAGTTTCATGCTACTTGGACCTAGGAGAGGTCATCTGTGTGGTTAGTAAGCCCCATTGGTGTGAGACAAGGTTCTAAAACTACTTCTAGTTCCCTACTTTTTTCTTTCTGCTGTTTTCTCTCTGTTTTGAAAAGAAATTGAGGTTTAAAGCATAGAGATAAAAATTTTGCAGATACTGGAAAAACAAGGATTTTCCCTTTTGCTTTGTATTTTTCTCCCTACCTGATCTCTACAGAATTTGGATAATAATGAGAGTAATTGTAAGGAGAGGAATCACATTTTAAGTGAAATAACAACACTCAATTGTGAATATTGGAATTTAGTGCATCTAACTGTCCTCAGAGTTTGTTTTCATTAGAAGTTGGACTAGTTTACATGAAGGATTTGTCCAGTTGTCACTGCTTGATATTCTACCAAAGGCCTTGTAGCTGAATATCTTTCCCATTTAAGAAGCCCATCTGCATTGCTGCCTCCTAAAACTCACTGGTTTGGCTGGAGCAGATATTGAGTTGGTGAAGTATGGGGTGGCTTATTACCTTTGTTTTGAAACTAGTTTTCTTTTCTGCCTTCATGGTTTGGACAGGAAACTTCCAGAAGTGTTAAAAAGGAGGAATTGCAACAGACCCTACCTTGGTTATTTAGTTGTTTTATGCCTTCTAGCCCTCTTGCCAAATTTGTCACCTCCAGAGTACAACAAGATTGCCAGCCTGTCCATCAATGCAATCTTTGGACTTTGTGCACGGTACTTTCCAGGGACAACCAACTAACCTGGACCTTGCAAGATCCTGCCCCCTCACATGTAGACTCCCCTCCACTCCATTCTGGGAACCCCTTTCTCTTATGAATCTCTGGACCTAGGGAATAGGTAGGACTATGCCCATGGGCAGCAGGAAGTAGTCCCAGAAGACCAAGACCTTGCCCATTGTCTTTGTAAAATTACAAAGTCCAAGAGACTTAAAAAGGGGGAGTTGTATTAGAGGCATTAAGCTGATTGCAGAGAAAAGGCAGGGGGCAGGGAGAAAACCCCAAAGCAAAATTAAAGGTTAGAAGTGACTTGCCCTCCCTGTGAAGAGAGGGCCACTGGAGAAGGGAGCTTGTACAGAGCACAAGGGACTGGAGACTTTGCTTCTTTGTTAAATGTAAAGGTTGGAAGAGGGGCAAAGGCAAATATGGCCAACACTGGCCCTCATTGGTTGGAAAGATGGACATTCCCACTGGCTTTTGGTGCAATTGGGATTCAAGGAGAGGACTTTAAAATGGAGCATGCCAGGAAGCAAAAAGTCAGTTGGTTCTTTCTCCTCCCCTGCTGGGGGGCATGTCCACGGTCACCAGCAGGCTAGTCAGAGGAGGCCTGGGGACAGACATTCCAAAGGACGCCTGGAGCTAGACAGCTGAGCCACCTACGTTTCTGATACTTTTGGGAGGAAAAGGGGATGCAACCTGGAACTGAACCAGCAGTAGGTGACAGGGTGATTTTTATTTGGGAGTCTTAGAGGAGATGGGTTTTCAGGCAGAAACTTGCCGTTATTTCCAAAGACCTTGGTGATAATAGCACTGTGAACAGATTTTTGTTCTTGAGTTATTTTCTGTTCTTGAACCTATGTAGTAGTTGTAATGGCAAATATTTAAATTGCTATCTTTGTTGTCATACTCTGATTTTTTCTTTCTCCTTACTTTTGTTCCCCAGATATTTTAGGCAGAAACTTGCCATTGTTTCAAATTATATGATTGTTAAATGAAAGATTTCTTTCTTTTCCACTGAACTCCATCTTTGGACATTTGCCTGGTAGATAGTGAGCGGTAGGTCCTCCTGACTTGTTGGGTTTGGTAACCTGCTCTGTAAATCACCCATGTCACTTTATCCCCATGCCTTTTGGCCAACTCTGGGCTTACAGGCAAAATGTTTTTAAGGTTTTTTTAAAAAAGCTTGTGCCAGTTACCGGGTCTCTGTTTCTATAGTTTGCTCATGAGTGAGAAGGTACTCCAATAACAGCAAGATAACAGACTCTAGGCAGAATTATTTCTTGTCTGATGCAGCCCTTATAGTTTTAGCTTTCAGTAAATTATGATGGGAAAGTAGAGGGGGGCATATATTATGTGAAGTCTTTTGAAACTTTTTTCTGTGAAGAAGTAATTTTAGAATTAATAAGATGACCACATACCACTGCTTGTTGTTGTTTTTTTTCCTAATGTGTCAAAAGTCTGGGTAAGGCTGTGGCTGGTGGACTGGGTGATCCTACATTTGTGTGTGGATAAACCAGGAGGAACAACTGGGGAGAAACACAGACCACACAACCTAGGGTTCCAGTGTGGGGAAATAAAGCCTCAAAACCACTGGCTGTAAAAACCTGTGGGGATTGCAGTGGCTGGGAAAAACTCAGAGACTCACAAAAGTTTGTTGGAGAGACCCACAGGGTCCTAGAATGTACATAAAACCACCCACCTGGGAATCAGCACCAGAAGGGCCCAATTTGCTTGTGGGTAGTGGGGGAAGTGACTGAAAGTGGGCCAAGAGCTGAGCAAGAGGCATCATTTCCTCTAGGACCCCTCCCCCACAGACAGACCCACAACACAGTGATGTGAGTTGCCCTGCCCTGCCCTGGCGAACACCTAAGGCTCCATCCCTTAAAACATAACAGGTGAGCCAAGATAAAGAAGTATGGCCCAGATGAAAGAACAGGTTAAAGCTCCAGAAAAAGAACTAAGTGATGAGGAGAGCCAGCCTCTCAGATGCCAAGTTCAAAACACTGGTAATCAGGATGCTCACAGAAATGGTTGAATATGGTCAAAAAATGGAGGAAGAAGTGAAGGCTATGCAAAATGAAATGAAGAGAAATGTACAGGGAACCAACAGTGACAGGAAGGAAATTGGGATTCAAATCAATGGTTTGGAACAGAAGGAATAAGTAAACATTCAACCAGAACAGAATGAAGAAACAAGAATTCAAAAAAAAGGAGGAGAGGCTTAGGTACCTCCAGGACAACTTTAAACATTCCAACATCCAAATCATAGGGGTGCCAGAAGGAGAATTGGAAGAGCAAGAAATTGAAAACTTATTTGAAAACATAATGAAGGAAAACTTCCCTAATTTGGCAAAAGAAATAAACTTTCAGGAAGTCCAGGAAGCTCAGAGAGCCCAAAAAATGTTGGATCCAAGGAAGCACACACCAAGGCACACCATAATTATATAACCTAAGATTAAAGATAAGGAGAGAATATTAAAAGCAGCAAGAGAAAAGGAAACAGTTACCTACAAAGGAGTTCCCATAAGACAATCTGATGATTTCTCAAAAGAAACCCTGTAGGTGAGAAGGGGCTGCAAAGAAGTATTCAAAGTCATGAAAGGCAAAGACCTATATCCAAGATTACGCTATACAGCAAAGCTTTCATTTAGAATGGAAGGGCAGATAAAGTGCTTCCCAGATGAGGTCAAGTTAAAGGAATTCATCATCACCAAGTGCTTATTATATGAAATGTTAGAGGGACTTATCTAAGAAAAAGAGGATGATAAAAAATATGAAGACTAGGGGGGTAGGCAGAAAACTATACTTGAACAATAATTTTAAAAAGTTAAAATAAAAATATGAACAGTAAAATGATAACAAACTCACAACTATCAAAAACCAAACCTAAAAAAAAAAACAAACCTAAAAAACCCAAACAAACTAAGCAAACAACTAGAACAAGAACAGAATCACAGAAATAGGGATCACATGGAGGGTTATTGGTGGGGGGGGCAGGGGGAGAATGGCGGGGAAGGTACAGGGAATAAGAAGCATGAATGGTAGGTACATAATAGACAGGAGAGGTTAAGAATAGTATAGGAAATGGAGAAGTCAAAGAACTTATATGTATGACTAAGGGTGGGGGATGTGGGTAGGACAGGAGTGCAGGGTAGAAAGGAATAAAGGGCGAAAAATGGGACAGCTGTAATAGCATAATCAATAAAATACATTAAAAAATTAAACCTAAATCAAACTCAATATGAAAAAAACATTAAACACACAATAAGAATAAAACAGAAACTATTATCTCAAAGTCTCTGTACCAAATATAAGACTACATATAGGGCTAGCCAAAAAGTCATTTTTTTTTCCATAAAATGAAAGACAGAGTTTTCATTTTCACCAATAACTTTATTGATTTGGCTATTTTCAGTATGTCAGCTATATCTGTGTGGTATAGATTTGCTTGTTTTAAATTAATGTTTTGATTGCTGTCGACTTCAACTGGTCTACATGACCATGGAGCATTGACCAGTGAGAAATCTGTAGGACGGAACTTTGCAAACACTTTTGACATGTTCAATGAGCCACAGTGCCTTCTCCATATACTGCACAAATCTTTTTTATGTGTGTTTCAGTTGCATTTTTACCTTTCTTGAAATAATAAAGCATAATAAGCTGAAAAATGTTGCTTAATTTCTTCCATTTCAATAATAAATGGCCACACAAAAATTCATCAATTTTGGTGAGAATTTTAATGCACGCTGATATGACAGCTATCACGATGTGATCTAACAAAATTGTTTCAAATGAAGTTAAAGACATCCAAGGACTATTAGAGCCATCAAATGGACTTTTTGGCCAACCCTATAAAATACATCCATATTTTAGGGACACAGTCAAAACACTAACAGATCAGTAGGCAAGGGAACTGAAAAGCAGTGCCTCTGAGGATGGGTACTTACAGTCATCCCATGGAAAACTGGTCACATCTAAGGTACCCTAAGGACTATAAGAAAATTATTTCAAACTTATACTATTCACTATCTAGTCACTTGAGTGCTAATTTAAACTAACCTGGCTTTTAGAATCGTTAACACAAAGCTATGTAGGTTCTAGTGCTCCTGCTTTCAGATTAGAAAACGAAGGCTTAGTGTGGCTAAAACCGCCCCAGATCCCAGAGCTAAACCTGAGTGGGGTCTGAATAGGTTCCGACACAGGCCCAGCTGCCAGCCCAGCATGTGGGGATGCACATGTGAGGATGCACATGGGGTCCAGTCGTGATGGCAGAGACTACAAGGACGTGTGTATGAAGCCTGGTGGGAAACAGAACAGTGTGCACTGTAGTTTCCTGTACAATGTGTCCATGTGGAAGACAGGTGCCAAAAGCAAGGACAGTTGTATTCTGGTGCAGTGTTATAGATGGCTTGGTAACGTGCTTGCCTTTCACATGAATTAAAGGAAAACATATAACACCTGGTAAAACATGTCTTCCTAAAGAGCATTTCTAAGTAGGGCACCTAATTTTTGTTCCAGCGTTCGTTCTTACTGGGATCGTGAACCCCACTGTCAGTGGCAGGTTGCTTCCTTTCATGGTATTTTAAAAGCTGTGTTAATGGTAAATCCACCCCCCTGTATCCATGCAGGTGGCTCTGGTGTTCCCCAACAGTGGCCCTGTGTGTTCATGGTGGCCTCTCTGGCTGCCTGCTGGCCAATGTCATCCCTGTGCCCAGAGAAGTACCACTCACAAGAAAGGTAAAGAATGCATTGTTTTGTTAGAGCCTGTTAACGGGAATGACTGGTCGACTGCACTGGAACTTTCTCTTGTAAGGTTGGAATGTGCGGATGGACATTTTTAAAATGGCTTTTCATCTCAGCAGGATGTGGATCAAGAGGCACAGAGAGGCTCTCTCTTTTCTGAGGCTCTCAGGTTTCCAGCTGTTATCTCAGTAAAGGGCACAGTAACCGCACTCAGCTCAGCTGCATGGTTTGGTAGGAGGAGCATATCAGAGGCAGAGCATCTATGCATTGTAACAGAGTTGGGCCAAGTAACCTGTCAATAAAGCAAGTGTTTGTGTGTCTTGTTCCTCTGCATCATTATACTGGAAGCCTGGGTAAATGATAGATTTTTAATTTGGGGGAGAGGTGTTCACTGCTTTCATTCGGGTGTTTGGACATTATC
>PVKU01016032.1:0-16085 GCA_004027475.1 Anoura caudifer | reverse complement strand
CTTTGCTAGATTGGGGAAATTCTCCTTCATTATTTGTTCAAAGAGTTTTCAATTCCTTGTTGTTCTTCTCCTTCTGGCAGCCCTATAATTCGGATATTGGAATGTTTCAGGTTGTCCCAGAGGTTCCTATGTCTCTCTTCACTTCTTGGAATTCTTGTTTCTTCACTCTGTTCCGGTTGGATGTTTATTTCTTTCTTTCATTCCAAACCGTTGATTTGAGTCCCTGTTGCCTTCCTGTCACTGTTGGTTCCCTGAATATTTTGCTTTATTTCGTTTTGGGTATCTTTCATTAGATTTTTATTTTTGGACCAAGCTCAATCAGTTCTGTGAGCATTTTGATTACCAGGGCTTTAAATTCTCCATCAGATAGGTTGTCTATCTCCTCATCGCTTAGCTCTCATTTTGAAGTTTGGCTCAGTCAAATGTTCTTTCATTTGGGGCCTATTTCTTTGTCTTGGTGCAACTGTTAAGTTGTAAGGGTGTGGGGCCTTAGGTATTCACAAGGGCAGGGCAACCCTCCTTGCTGTGTTGTGCTGCTGCCTGTTGGGGAGGGGCCGGAGAGGGAACAATGTAGCTCGCCTCCTTGGCTGTAGCCCACTTTCCACTGAACTCTCTTGAGAGACTGGGAGTTTCTTTCACTGTAGCAACTGCAGTAGTCCATATAGTGAGCTCTGTGTCTCAGTTTCTCAGTCAGCGAGCCCTCCCGGCCCCCTGCACTCAGCCTGCGACCTCCCTGTGGCCAGCCCCGCCTGCACAGTCCATTGCCTTGCTGCAATTGTTCTCAGCTGGCCTCAGCCATGCCATGGGTTCTTACCAGTCTGGTTGTTCTGGGTGACGTTTTCTTTAATTTCTTGGTTGTCAGAGTTCCATGCAGTTTGATTTTCTGGCACTTCTGGCTGTTTATTGATTTTAGATTAGTTGTTAATCCTCCTTTTGGTTGTGTGAGGAAACGAAGGATTTCTACCTACACCTACATCTTGGCTGGAACTCTCCCCATTGCTCCTTTTCTGAGACTCCCCCACAAGAGCTGGCAGGCGGGTGCCTTATCTCAATCTCAATCAACCTGGACCACACTCTTCATCTTAGCCTAGTGATACCCTGAGACTTCGCCCCACCATACTTGTGGCTCAGTCAAGCTGTTTCAAGTGGCTTTTTCATACCAATGGCCTGTCTTGGTTCATGCTTCAGACTTTCTTAAAATCTCTCAAACAAGCAGCATCTGCCCCAGGGACCCCCATACTTCTTCCTAAGTGACCTCAGGCTCAGCACTAGCAGCAACTAGCCATGGTTTGCAGCTTAACGTCTCCTGAGCAATTCCAAGCCTAGGACAAGTACCAGCCATCTGTAGATTCTTTTGTACCTCGTGCTGAGTGGCCCTGGGCAGAACACACACAGGTGGCAATAGACCTTGGCGTGCACCTCCAGGGAGGCCTCAGAGCCAGTATAACCAGTGGAAAGCATTAAATCATGTAGAAGTACCATCCAACCACCTCCACAAGGGATATATTCAAGGGCAAACTCAGGCCTTAGCCAGTGTGGCTCAAGTTGGTTGGGTGTTGTCCTGAGACCCAAAAGGTTGAAGGTTCAATTCCTTGTCAGGTAGCTGACCTTGGATGTGCTAACATCAACCAAGGCTTAACTACAAAAGGATGGCATACACAGCCCACATGGTGTTGAAGGTTCGTTATATGAAGTGATATTTCAGGTAAATGGGGAGGCTGTGCCACTGGACCCTACAGGACATCTACTACATTAGCCTACTCTACCAACCTTGTGAGATGTAGCAGCTCTAACTACCATGTCAAATGAGAAGACAAAGTAACATGTCCCAAAAGAAAAACCAGAACAAATGTTGAGAAAAAGAACTAAGCACAATAAAGATGGCAATCTACTACGTGTACAGTTCAAAACACTGGTTATAGAATGCTTAATGAACTCAAGGAAAGAGTAGATGAACTTAGTGAGAACTTCAACAGCATAAAAAAGGACATGAAAACCATAAAAAAGAACCAGTCAGAAAAGAAGCATACACTAACTGAAATAAAGAATTTACTGAGAATCAAAAGTAGAGTAGTTGAAACTGAGAATCAAATCAGACATTTGGAACATAAGAAAACAAAAAACACCAAATCAGAAGTAAAAATAAAAAAAATTATACAAAACAAACTTCTGGCCAAGATGGAGGCGTAGGTGGACACACTGTGCCTCCTCCCACAACCAAAATTAAGGACAATACAGATTTAGAAACAAGAAAACAACCGGAACTGAGAAAATTGAACTGTACGGCAGTCTAACAACCATTCATCCAGATTGGTAAGAGGGGTGGAGTCTTGGCAGATAAAAAGTGAAGATTGGTGGACCCAGGCACACAGCAGCAGTGGCTGGCAGATCCCAGGTGTGCAGGCGGCAGCTAGGAGACCCCAGGCACAGGGTGGCAACGGTGCAGACCCAGTGAGGCTGTGCAAGGCGGCTGGCTGACCAGGTGGTCCCACGTTCACACAGAGATAATCCAGGGGAAGGGGAAACGGAGGAAGGGACCGGAACCTGAGAGAGCGAGCAATCACCATTGTTCCCTCTCTGACCCCGCCCCCACATACAGCGTCACTACCCAGCAACTGGGCTGCCCCCCCCGGGGAACACCTAAGGCTCTACCCCTCACTACATAATAGCTGCCACCAGACTGAAAGAAAAACCAAAAATGGCTCAAACGGGAGAACAAATCAAAGCCCCAGAGCCAATTTATCTAAGCAACCAAGAGATAGCCAACCTATCAGATGCACAGTTCAAAGCCCTGGGGATCAGGATGCTCAAAGAATTGGTTGATTTTGCTCAGAAATTAGATGAACAAATGAAAGCTACAATAAGTGAAATGAAGGAAAATGCACAGGGAACCAATAGAGATGGGAGGAAAACTGGGACTCAAATCAATGCAGTGGGCCAGAAAGAAGAAACAACCAACCAAACAGAAAAGAATGAAGAAACAATAATTCAAAACAATGAAGAGAGGCTTAGGAACCTCCAGGACATCTTGAAACGTCCCAACATCTGAATTACAGGGGTACCAGAAGGGGAAGAAGAAGAGCAACAAGTGAAAAACTTATTTGCACAAATAATAAAGGAGAACTTCCCCAATGTGGCAAAGGAAATAGACTTCCAGGAAGTCCAGGAAGCTCAGAGAGTCCCAAAGAAGTTGGACCCAAGGAGGAACACACCAAGGCACATCAGAATTCCATTAGCCAAGATTAAAATGAAGGAGAGAATTCTAGAAGCAGAAAGAGATAAGGGGACAGTCACCTACAAAGGAGTTCCCATCAGACTGTCAGCTGATTTCTCAAGAGAGACCTTGCAGGCAAGAAGGGGCTGGAAAGAAGTATTCAAGTCATGAAAGGCAAGGGCCTACATCCAAGATTGCACTATCCAGCAAAGCTATCATTTAGAATGGAAGGGCAGATAAAGCGCTTCTCAGATAAGGTCAAGTTAAAGGAGTTCATCATCACCAAGCCCTTATTATATGAAATGTTAAAGGGACTTATCTAAGAAAAAGAAGATAAAAAAATAGGACAGTAAAAAGACAGCAAGCTCACAGATAGTTAACAACCACAACTAAAACAAAAGCAAACTAAGCTAACAGCTAGAACAGGAACAGAAACACAGAAATGGAGATCACATGGAGGTTTAGCAACAGGGGAGTGGGAGGAGGAGAGATGAGGAAAAGGTACAGAGAATAAGTAGCATAAATGGTAGGTAGAAAATAGAGGGAAGGGCAAGAATAGTGTGAGAAATGTAGAAACTAAAGAACTTATGGCACATGGACATGAACTGAAAGGGGGAATGTGGGTGGGAGGGTGTGTGCAGGGTGGAGAGTAATGATGGGGGAGAAATGCGACAACTGTAATAGCAAAATCAATAAAATATATTTAAAAATTATAAAAAATGAAGATAGTGTAAGGAGCCTTGGGGATAACTTCAAACGTACCCACATTCACATGATAGGGGTACCAGAAGGGGAAGAGAGTGAGCAAGAAATTGAAAACCTATTTGAAACAATAATGATGAAAAACTTCCCCACCTGGTGAAAGAAACAGATACGCAAACAAAGGAAGTACAGAGAGTCCCAAACAAGATGAACCCAAGGAAGCCCACACCAAGACATATCATAATTAAAATGCCAAAGGTTAAAGACAAACAAGAATCTTAAAGGCAGAAAGAGAAAAGCAGTTAGTTACCTACAAGGCAGCTCCCCCAAGAGTCAGCTGATTTCTCAACAGAAACTTTGTGGGCCAGAAGGGATGGACAAAAAGTATTTGAAGTGATGAACAGGAAGAACCGGAAACCAAATTACTCTACACAGCAAAGATATGGTTTAGAATCAAAGGACATATAAAGTGTTTCCTAGACAAGAAAAAGCTACAGGAGTCCATCAGTACAAAATTAGTATTACATAAAGTGTTAAAGGGTCTTCTTTACGAAGAAAAAGAATAAAATGGCAATAAATATATTTATCAATAATTGAATCTAAAAAACAAAATAAATGAACAAGTGTTAACAGAAATAGAGAACACTTTGTCAGTTGCCAGACAAGAGTATTGGTAGGATGGGTGGAAAAGGTGAAAGGACTAAGAAAAACAAATTAGTAGTTATAGAATAGTCATGGGGATGTAAAGTACAGCACAGGGGCTATAGTCTGTAATATTTTAATAACTGTAGTACGATTTCAGATCGGTACAAGATTTATCAGGATGATCATGTAGTAAGTTATATAATATCTAATCACTGGGGTATACACCTGAAACTAAGAAAAAATGCATTTACTGTATTATTTTTAAAAAATCTCTGTGTAGGCTAAGTGGACATGGGTAGTTTAAACCCATGTTGCTTTAAGGTTCAACTTTATTTTCTGGAGGGAGTGTCAAAAGAAGTATTTCCCTTCTGTTTAAGGTTAATAGTACTATTAATGCTCTTTTCTTTTCCCCATCTCTAAGGGATTTAAACTACCATAAACTGACATGGATTTACTTATAACCTTTCATAATCTCCTCACAAGGCCTTATATGTAATGTATTTATCACTCCAAAATTGTTCTTAAAGATATCCTCTCCCCTCCTAACCAAATTATGTTAAATGTTGGGCTCCATAAATCCAGGATCTGCCTAGTTAGTCGTCATTTCATTTCTTTTATGTGTTACTCCTTATCCTCTTCCTTTCTATATTTTCAGCCTCTTTTTGGTTGGTTCTCTTCTAGAAGCCAGTATTTCCAGTTTACGTTTATTTCATATAAAAAAAAATAATGGCAGGAGCCCTGGCTGGTGTGGCTCAGTGGATTGAGTGCCAGCCTGTGAACCAAAGGGTTGCTGGTTCAATTCTAGTCAGGGCTGCAGGCCAGGTGCCCAGTAGGGGGCACGTGAGAGGCAACCACACATTGATGTTTCTCTCCCTCCCTTTCTCCTTCCCTTCCCCTTTCTCTAAAACTAACTATTTTAAAAAATGGCAAGAAAGAAATGAAAAACATGGATAAAACAAAAATACTGTTCAAATCTATATTCCCCTCCTCTTTATTTCCTTTACAGTCAAGTTCTTTGATAATCTCACTCACTGTTCGAATGTGATAACAATTATGCTATCCATTCATTAACTTTCCTTCTCTTGCTCCTTCTGAACCCTCTTTCTGAGCATCAAACCCAAATATCCCAATGTTCACTGGAATCATTCAACTGAATTGTATTTCAATACAATATCTGAGGCAAATAGGTCCCAGAGTTCATTGAACTTGCACTTATCTCTCATCTATTTCCATTCTCAGTGGCAGGCACCTGTAACTGAAGCCAGAATGCTGGGAGTCATCATTGCCTATTATTTTTCACTCATAGGTGGTCAAGTGTTACTATTTATGCTTCCTCACCATCTCTTCTTGTTTTTAGCTTCTATTTCCATTGATATTAGTGTGTTCTATCATATGCAAATCTATACTATGATATTATTAACACAATTATCACCTTATTCTAGACCATAAACTTCATGTTGGATCAAATCTTTGTCTTTACATTTCCAACACATAACTGTGGTACTTAGAAAATACAGGCATACCTTGTTTTATTACACATTGCTTTATTGTGCTTTGCCAATACTGTGTTTTTTTTTAGAAATTGAAGGACTGTGGCAATCCTGACTTGAGTGAATCTACCAGAGTTATTTTTCCAACAGCATTTTCTCACTTTGTGTCTGTGTCACCTTTTGGTAATTCTCACAATATTTCAAACTTTTTCATCATTATTATATTTGTTATAGTGTTCTGTGACCAATGATTTTTGATGTTACTACTCACTGTTTTGGGTAGCTACAAACCATGTCCAGTAAATTGTGATCTTAATTGATAAATGTTGTACGTATTTTGACTGCTTCACTGACCAGTTACTCTGTTTCTCTCCCTTTCCTCAGACCTCCTTATTCCAAGACACAACAATATTGAGATTAGGCTAATTAATATTCCTACAATGGCCTCTAAGTGTTCAAATGAAAGGAAGAGTTGCACTTCTTTCACTAAGTCAAAAGCCAGGAATTAAGTTAGTGAGGAAGGCATGTTGAAAGCCCAGAAAGACAGAAAGCTAGACCTCTTGGGTCAAACAGTTAGCCAAGTTGTGAATGCAAAGAAAAAGTTCTTGAAGGAAATTAAAAGGGCCACTCCAGTGAACACACAAATGGTAAGTGAAACATCCTTATTACTGACATGGAGAAGGTTTTAGTGGTCCCAATAGGCAATCAAACCAGCCACTACATTTCCTTAAGCCAAAGCCTAATCCAGAGATGGGCCCTAACTCTATTCAATTCTATGAAGGCCGAGAGGTAAGGAAGTCGCAAAATATACTTATCTCCATATCCTTAATTAACATACTGTGGACGAAAAAAGGGGGGTTCTATAGAAAGTAACCTCAGAGAGTGATCTGATCATAATTTCCTAACTGGACAGACCATGGTGGGTAGGCATACCC
This sequence comes from Anoura caudifer, assembly GCA_004027475.1. Classification (NCBI taxonomy): domain Eukaryota; kingdom Metazoa; phylum Chordata; class Mammalia; order Chiroptera; family Phyllostomidae; genus Anoura; species Anoura caudifer. The sequence goes on along the minus strand of PVKU01016032.1, from coordinate 9,099 downwards.
TGGGCATATAACTTTACTAAAAGGCTTATCTCTCCCTTAAGAAAGCACAGGTCCATTGTTTCTGTGCAACTAGGTTAATGAACCTTTGAAATAACCCTCTTTCAGACCCCTTTTTCTAAAGAAAGTGCACAATCTTACCTATCCTGTAATCCAACCTTGCTGTCTCTCACCTTCATGCAATCTTCCTTTCTTAATTAACCTCAAATGCACAAAAGAAACTGTAAACTGTTAGACTTTTCTCAGTCTGTTGAAATCTTGCTCCCAGGCATATCCTACTTGACTTGAATAATGTCTTTAAAAAATTCTTCATTGGTTTGGACATTTTTTTACGGCAGTGACAGTTAGCTTGCCGCTGCCTTATTTTTCAGTTTTTAGGCATTGTCTTACAATGCAATATGTGAGTTCCACTCTCTCTCACTAATTCCCATCCTCACCTCTCCCATACATATACACTTTCCTTCCTTTTCTCTAATATATTATAGTGGAAATTATATTAATTTTTTGTTTACAACTAATGTAAATGTTGAGCCAAGTAATATACTATGACTAAATTTCCATTCTTACACAACTTTATTTTCACCCATGGAGTTAAATATATCTTAATTTTTCATCTCAGTTTTCTGCATAATCACATTTAATTGATCGCATATTCTGTTCCAAGTATAGACCTCTTCAATTCAATATACATACTATTACTTTGTGTTAGAGACTCCTTTCTCCAAGCCTTCTAACTTGTTGTAAAATGGACTGGTTGCTCTCTAGATTTGTCCCCCAGTTGTCACATAAGCATCTTCCTTTATGTTATCATCCCAGGAATAACCTTCCCTCAGTTTTGTATTGGATACTTTATATCCTATCTTCTTTCTTGGTTTACCACCCCATTTTGGTGAAATTACCAACTCCAGGAGATTCCTGAGAGAGTACATATTTTGAGATGTTTCCCTGTCACAAAATATTTTTATTCTATCCTCACTTGATTAGTACTTAGTTTGGATACAGAATAATTTTCCCTGCAATTTTAAAGGTATCAGTCCATTATCTTCTAGCTTATAGTGTTACTGAAAGTCTGATGTCATTATAATTTGTTATCTTCATGTGCAATTTGCTTCATTTTCTCTGTAAGCTTGAGGCAAATATTTGTCCCCATTTTCCTGAAATTTCAGCATAATTTATCTTGGCCTTGGTCTTTTTACATCCATTCTGCTGAGGACCCTTGTCCTTCAGTTCTGGAAAAGTTTCCGGTTTATTTGATAATGCCTTCTCTCTGTTTTCACTGTTCTATCTTTTAAGAAAAAAAGATCTCCTGAATTAGCCTTCTTTTTCCTCATTTCCCCTCTTCCACCTTTGTCTTTTTTTGCCTAGTTTCTGGGAGAGTTCCTCAACTTTACATTTAATTCTCAATACTCCATTTTTAACTTCTGCTATCATATATTAATTTCTAAGAGCTTTATAAAACAATTCACTGTTCTTGTTTAACTCTGCAAAGGTCATGGTGAAAAACATTACAGCATAGGTCAGTTGTGTATGAGAGATACATTCATTATTAGTACGTGCTGAAATGTGAAAAAGAATTAAAAACACTGCAAATTTGCATTTATTATATTTACATAATAAAATACAGGATTTTTATTTTTGGTTACAATCTAGAAATTACTAAACAAAAATAAAAACATAGAATAAAAATTTTCTTTTCAAATAACAAAAACATGGATACTGCTAGAAATACAACCAAAAAATGCCTTTAACATTAATTAATCAGAATCTTCAATAGCTGACTTTGCAAAAACATTTTGTAGCAGTCATCACAAACAATATTGCTGTGCTCAAGGCATACTTTTCACAACACCTGCAATAATATTTTGAGAAGCAACTTGTTTTGGATGCATAGCACCTAACACTTCTTTTTCTGCTTGTTGAACAAGACATTTCAACAGTAAATGAAATGAACACACCCACCCCATGGACTCTGAAGTTAACAACAACAACAACAACAACAACAACAACAAACCAAAAACCAAAAAAACTATACCAACACTGACTTCAGAGTTTGCAGTACCTCTTGGATACAATTTATTATCAAATATCACACACCATTACAAAACATGTGTTATAACCTGACTGCTTAAATGTTATGGCTTAACATTAGTCATGTACAAATGTGCAGCTAGTCATAAGCTTGAACCTATGCACCCAATATATCTAACAGTATTTTAAAAAAATGGTTCTTGTTTCATGGCTACAATAAACTCTCTTATTTCTTTGGGGAACTTGGTGGTGGTTGTTTTTTTTTTTTTTAAGTTCCACTTGGCATTATGTCCTGCAAGTTCCTACTATTCTATTTGCTTATTTTGGTCTTTTCCTTCCATATTAGAGACTTTTCTCAGATGTTAGATGATCACTGGCTGTTCACATTTAAAAGTAAGGCAATAAGAGACATACTGGAAGGTTTGCAGGCATGGGTAGAATTTGTAGAGATGGATTTCAGGCCAGTGCAATATGACATTTCATCAGACTTCCACCCACCCTCTCCTGTCTAGTTCAATTTCTCATGGAGAAATCTTTGAACTCATGCCAATAATAAGCTTTACTGTGAGCACTGTGGTTGCTAGCTAAAAGAAGGCTGGGTCTTACCTAAGTAATATACACTTAATCCTCACTCTCAACTGCTATGGTATATCAACCCAGAATATATGGTTTATATTTGCCAGTAAATAAACCTCCAATCATCTGCCAAGGTGGGAGAGGTGCAATCATCTGGCTGTGTAGGGTTAATAAGGGGATATGAGGGTCAAAAAGACTTTGATCCTTTTGTTTTCAGTCTTGTGTGTGTGTGTGTTTGTGTGTGTGTGTACACACATAAATTTAATCTTTATTGCAGTTTTTTCCATTTCCCCTTATACCTCCTCCCCCCCTGCAATCACCATACTGTTGTCCATGAATCCTTTTTCCTTTTTGCTGAATCCCTCCATCCCCTATCCTCCCCTCCCCAAAACAGGCACTTCTGGAAGTACTCAGTACCATCAATTCAATTCCATTTAGTTTTCCGTGATTCTGTGTTGGAATGGCTTTAGTTTCAATTTTCTTGGGTTTTCTAAATCCAGGAGTTGGCAAATTTGGTCTACAGGCCAAATCTCATTTGCCAACTAAAAATAGTTTTTATATTCTTTTAAAATACTTTAAAAAGGGCTGATGAAAGAGAACAGAGAAAGAGAGAAGGAGGAGGAGGTGGTGGAGGTGGTATGTAGCCTGCAAAGTTTAAAATATTTAGTATCCAGTCCTTAACAGAAGAGGTTTGCTAAATCCTATTCTATGTCAGTAACCACTCACTCCTCTAATTTCCATCTTCCAAAATACTGATTTTTTTTGTTTCTTCTTCTCTTAATACTTATAGGTCTATGTCCTTTAAAATCTTGTTATTTTAGGGGCTTGAGGAGTAAAAAAAAAATTATCTATAAATAATACTGTAGTGGACATCTTTCTATATTAAAATTTTTCCATTTTTAGGCTTATTTCCTTAAACTAGAGATCTAGAATGAGAAAGAAGAATAAAGGATCTTAAAAAACTGCTGAAAACTTCCTATACCTATCAGGAAATAATCAACAGATAATTATTAAAATGACTATGATCATTCAGGGACAGTTGGTTTATTCATATAGATTATTTATTCTAAATTCTAAAAAGAATTCAAAGTAACTTAAAGTTGCTCAAAATGGAGCATGCAACAAACCTAGAAGTAGATAAAAATGATGGGACAAGAAGAAAATGAAGACAGGTATCTAAAATAGAACTAGGAATAAAAATATTATAAAAATGTTTATCATGAAGTACTATGCACTTGCAAAAGATGGGCCAAAGCTTAGATTCTTAATAAGCTATGTTAATCCTTTCTTACTCTAAATAGTTTATAAGAGGCTACAGAACTGCTCTCTTTCTGCTTTTCCTATCTTAGAAATGTTTTTGGATGGTTGAAGTTGTATGAGTATTCTGAGTGAAAGAAGTCCAATTCTTTGGTAGAGACTCATAATTTATTATACAGATAAATACAAATGAGAGTTTTGGTGGTTCTCATTTTTTCTCCTCCTTAGGCATAAGTAAAAGAAAAAGAAAAAAAGTAGCCTCAATAGCTCTGAGTTAGACACCTACTCTCCTAGGCTGGTTGGTAGGAGGAAAACCAAAGGTTTCTTAAAAATAGCATGTCAGTCTCCCTCTAGAAAGACACTGGAAATAGTGTTTGAATCCCTGCAAGAATATGAGCTCAAAGATCAGCTTTTGGAAATATTCTGCAACTATGTGCATATTTAAAAACTTGCATTCATAGAAACATATCTTCTTACTCACAAGGCAGAATTCTTTAACATTACATTTAGAAATCAGGAAATCTTTATATATCACACTTAAAACTAGTCACCCTGGCTGGTGTAGCTCAGTAGACTGAGCGCTGGACTGTGAACCAAAGGGTTGCCTGTTCGATGCCCAGTCAGGGCACATGCTGACTGGGAGGCCAGGTCCCCAGCAGGGGACACGAAAGAGGCAACCACACATTGACATTTCTCTCCCTTTCTTCCTCCCTTCCTCTCTCTCTAAAAATACATAAATAAAATCTTAAACAAAAACAAACAAACAAACAAACTAGTCATCTTTGACAAACTATCAATAATGATGATGGGGAGGAATATACTGTATATAAAATAACACAGCCAAAAATGTATCAGTTTCCGGTTAAGTTCAGCGGAAAAGGAAATGTGCCCTGTATATTGTCAGGTCTTGTGAATTAAGACTTTGACATTCTGTCTATCCTCAGTCAGTTATCTATTCATCCATTCATCCTTGTACCTATGCATGCATTCATGTAGAATTGATTAAGTGCTTCTTATGTGACTAGCAGTTCCAGGGGTCACTAATAAAGAACAATACAAAAAGCTTGTATGCCTGGTACTCACAGAGCAATGCAAGAAACAGACAAGTACATCAATAAAAAATAATGTAGTAAGTGCTATCATTTACATATGTATGAACTGTCAAAGGAGCAGAAAAGACTGGTCCAATGGTAAGCAAGGACAAGTTTAGGAAGCATAACATTTATAGGCTATTTTTCTTCAAAATTGCAACTTTCAGAACCATGAAAAATAATCTTTAGAAAAATGTAAATGACAAAAGCACATTTTCAGATTCCAAAATACTTAAGTATATTTGAAAAAGAGCAATATAAATGTAGCCTTTTAATCTTTTACCTGACACCTCTATTAAAAATTTAGATATCAAGGTGTTAACATGCACCATCTTTTTCTTCAAAATATCCCCTTTAGATAGGTGTTATTTATTAAATAAATTAAAGATGAGGTAATGGTTCAAAGGAGAAAAGTATTTTGTTCAAGATCACACAGCTAGTAAAATAGCTAGGCCAGAATCAAATTCCTATCTATCTTCACTACAGATTCCATTTTTCCCCCCAAAAGGCAGAGAATGTTTGCTGAGAGAAGAAAAAGGGGATTTTTCAGTCACCTTGTCCAGACATACTAAAGAGAAGCCCACAAGTCAAAAAGCTGCATAAAACATGGATCTTGTCAATCAGGATTTTTTTTGAACCTCATTCAAGTATGAACAAACAGAAGTCAGGAGATCTCTAATTTGAAAAATAAAATAAACCAGAGCAGTAATATAAAGGGTCTTGGGAGAAATCCATGACCATGTCAGGAAGTAAACCAAATCATTTAATTAATATCCCCAGAGAGTTAAGATGGGTACCAGGAAACTGGAAGTCTCATGGAGAGACTGAGAATTCCACACAGGATTAATGGTAGAGATATCCCAGGACAGTTCTCCAGACCCTACAGATCTAGAGAGCAACTAGGCCCCATTAGAGCAGGATACAAGATATCTTGTACACAAGGATATGAGAAATCAAAAAGATATTTCTCAAAAACAGTGAACTAATCAATGATGATATCAAACACAGTGATCAGTTTATGATTGAGAGGCATTTTAGAGTTACATCATAGAGTAGGGAAGAACAAAAACAGATGCATAGAAATTAAATGAAAAATAACAGTGAGTCAGTGTGTTAACCCAGGTAATAAAGATCAAAAAAGGAAATACACTTATGGTATACTCTGTGAATCTCCAAGCAGCAATATTTAATAAAATCATTGCAGGAGATCAATAAATAATGACTAAAAATTAAAAAGCAACATAGCTTGCATCCTGTTAGAAATAAAGAGGTAACTACCCGAAGAAAGAGCTACACATCAGCTGCTTTTGGCTAAAGGTATTGAGAAATGGGGAGGCATGGAATAGAGCCTTGCAGTTACCTGTATAAGCTGACTAGTACTTTTCAACTTTCTAAACTATATGCAAGTATTATTTACTAAAAGCAAAAATTAAGTAAAAGAGAAAATCTACTTACTATTTGAAAAAACAAAATCTCGATTTAGAACTATTGCTAATAGTGTTCCAGGTTGATCTGCTCTGGCTGTAAGCAGATTACAGCAATGAAATTAAGCATTAAACACATTTAAAACAGGTGCTTCATTACAACTAAGAATGGTTTAGCTTTGTTATTAACATGCCAGAGATTTAAAATGCAAATGGATTTAAAACTCACGTGGTTCAGAATATTACAGATACCATTAAATTATACATGTTTTTGTTATTATATACATAAACCATCTGAATATATTAAATAAATAATGTCAGCTAGAATGCAGGAACAGCCCTGGCTGGTGTAGCTCAGTGGACTGAGCACGGGCCTGCAAACCAAAGGATCGCAGTTAGATTCCCAGTCAGGGCACATGCCTGGGTTGCAGGCCAGTTCCCAGCAGGGGACGCACGAGAGGCAACCACACACTGATATCTCTCTCCCTCTCTCCTTCCCTTCCCCTCTAAAGATAAAATAAAATCTTAAAAAAAATAAAAAAATTATATGCAGGAATAAATGTTACTTATACAGGGATCATTAAATATTAACAAACCTAAGAAAAGATAGGCAGCATGACACTGTAAAATTTTAACTGTTAAGTAAAATCCACTTAAATTACTACATCTAGTAATCTGACAGCATGGCCTGGAAATAAAAATTGTGCCATATTAAATTAACTATCAAACAAAATAAATTGTAGGTAAAGATAATACTAAATATGACTATGATAGGAATTAGCAGTTCAGAGGCAGATAAAATAAAATATAAAATACAGATGAGCTGGTCAGGCAGAGTGAAATACGACAGGAGACAGCATGACTATAAAGCAAACTAAATTACTCTGCGCTGAGTCTGTATTTTGAAAATGTGTATTACTGCTTTTTCTATCATACTTACATCTCTATGTCCACTACTAGCAGAATCATGGAGTGGAGTATCATCATCTAATCCTTGTGTGTTAACATCTGCTCCAGCGGCTATAAGTATCTTAGCGACATCATAATATCCAACATTGCAAGCTTCATGCAGTGGTGTCCAACCTAAAGTTAGAATACTAATTTAACCATAAAGTTCACTTGTACTAATTCAATATATGTAAATGCTTTTCTATTTTAAACCATATGTAACATATAATTCTAAATGCATATAGTCTAGAAGGAAAAAGAAATAACAAACAGTAAATAAATACCTAGGAACACCACTAATTGTACAGAAGGTTGATTCATGGTAATATTCATTTCCACTCAGGCTAAATTGTTTGACAAAAGTGTTAAACATTTAAGCTTATTCAATAAATGTAAACTTACTACAGTTTACAGTCATGTCAACTATGGGAAAAGAACAGAAAAAGGAGGCAAAATATTACTAGGCCTGTAAGGGTCTTTCACTCAGTAAACAAAACCCCCTTTAAGGGCTTTCATCTGTTAAGTCTATACAATCTTTTTCTACCTTAATATTATTTTAACTAAAAATTAGAAAACATAAAAAATACACAGGAGAAAATAAGCATTACCCAAAATCCAACATCTAAATATAATTTAAGTAATTTTGCATAAATCCTACTAAGATTATCTCACTCTTATTTTTATCATTTTAAAACAAAATTGGGATGGTTGTTTAACCTGCTTCTTTTACTTACTACAATGAAAATAATCCCCATGTCATTACAGTTTTCTACAACATAGTATAGCAGTGACTATCTCTTTTTTCTTTATTGATTATGCTATTTTTCACAATTTTTCCCACTCTATCCACCCTCCGCCCAGCACCCCCCAACCCTCCAGCATTCCCCCACGCTGCTTATTTCATGTACGTGGATTGTGCATATAAGTTCTTTGAGTTCTGTTTCCCATACCATTTTTGATTTCTCCCTGTTTACTTCATGCCTACCAATTCTGCTTCTTCATCACCGTACATTTCCCCCCCATTCCTCCCTCCCCCTCCCCACTGAAATCCCTCCATGTGTTGTCCATTCATGATTCTGTTCCTGTTCTAGATGTTTGCTTAGTATTTGTTTTCCTTTTCTTCTAGGTTTACATGTTGATAGTTGTGAGTTTGTTGTCATTTTACTGTTCATATTTTTGATCTTCTTTTTCTTAGGTAAGTCCCTTTAACATTTCCTAGAATAAGGGCTTGGTGATGATTAATTCCTTTACCTTGACCTTATCTGGGAAGCACTTTAGCTGCCCTTCCATTCTACATGATAGCTTTGCTGGACAGAGTATTCTTGGATGTAGGTCCTTGCCTTTCATGACTTTGAATACTTCTTTCCAGCCCCTTCTTGCCTGCAAGGTTTCTTTTGAGAAATTAGCTGACAGTCTTACGGGCCCTCCTTTGGAGCTAACTGTCTCCTTTCCTCTTGCTGCTTTTAGGCTTCTCTCTTTATCTTTAATCTTGGGTATAACTTAATGATGATGTGCCTTGGTGTGTTCCTCTTTGGGTCCAACTTCTTTGGACTCTCTGGGCTTCCTGGAAGTCTTTTTCCTTTGCTAGATTGGGGAAATTCTCCTTCATTATTTGTTCAAAGAGTTTTCAATTCCTTGTTGTTCTTCTCCTTCTGGCAGCCCTATAATTCGGATATTGGAATGTTTCAGGTTGTCCCAGAGGTTCCTATGTCTCTCTTCACTTCTTGGAATTCTTGTTTCTTCACTCTGTTCCGGTTGGATGTTTATTTCTTTCTTTC
>PVKU01016031.1:0-16101 GCA_004027475.1 Anoura caudifer | reverse complement strand
CCCCCCCCCCCCCCCCCCCCCCCCCCCCCCCCCCCCCGGGCACGCTGGGCCGAGAGCTGGTCCCGGTGGCCCCTGGGCTGCGCCCCTTACCTTCCATGAAGAGCCCATACACGTAGGAGCCCTCTCGGGGCGGGGCGGTCACGTCCTCCCGGTTCTTCTTGGTCACCTCCACGGACAGACACATCCTGTCCAGCGGCCACTCGTTCTTCCTGGCCATGGACTGCATGATGGCCGTGAGGAAGGACTGCGGGTTGAAGAAGCCGGCGAGCCACACGGTAGTGGGCAGGGCAAAGTCTGTCGTCCAGGCCTCGAGCTCCTGCAAGGGGAGGCGAGCAGGTCACGGGGCCTGGCTCCCTGGCCGGCTTTGATTTACACGGTGGCGGGGTGTCTTGCTAGGACCAAGGGGGGTGGGCCGAACGCTGGGGAGGACATGAGGACCTGCAAGAGGCTTTTGCTTGGGTCACCCTGCCGCTTCCAGAAGGCATGACGGCTTCCTGAGGCTGTTGGCGCCAGCTCTCTGCTGGTGGGTCAGGGGGCGTTGCTTGCACTTCTGGCCCACTGCCGTCCTCCCTTTGGAGGCAGGCTGGCGTCACCGGCCCCGCTCCGACCCGGCTCAGCCCCGCTCCTGCCAGCTCTGGGGTGCGCTGAGCGGTGGGGGACCCGGTGCTCACCCTGATGCGGAGCAGCAGGTCGGCGTACCAGGCCGCCAGGCCCATCATGGAGGGGTAGGCGCGGGCCACCCACGTGTCGGGCACGGTGTCGTAGAACAGAGCCGTGGACAGGTCTTCCATGTCGGTCGTGATGGTCAGCTCTCCCTGAGGGACAGGCAGACAGGCAGGGTTGTGCCGCCCGGCTTGTTGCGGAGCTGGTCAGCCAGGGGCCGTGTTTCGCAGGCTCTGGGCAGGGCGGGGGCCCCGCCCGTGTGTGTGGCGAGGGTCACCACGCTGCTGCTGCAGACGCCCCGCAGCGGCCACACCGGCGCCTCCTGCTGGGGACAGCCTGCTCTGGACGCCCGCAGCTCCACGCCGGGGAAGGCAGGGCCAACACCGCAGGGCCGAGCTGCCCGGCCGCCTGCAGATGGCAGCTTGCTTTGCGGTGAGGTGGCGAGCCAGCCTGCGGTGGACGCCCGATCTCCACGGCACATCCCTGGGCCCCGCTGGCCCCTGCGTCTTTTACCTTCAGCCCCAAGTTCAGCTCCTTCAGCGAACGACGCATCTCGTTGGTTAGGATGTTCATTCGCTCACACTCCTGAAAGGCAACCACCACGTAGGGGGTCTTCTCGGCCGCCTTCGCCATGATCTCGGCCACGTTGAACATCTCCGGGGTCTTCTCGAGGATCTCATCCAGCACAGCCTTCACCTGGAAGTCGGTCCCCAGCGGCCCTGTCACGGCCCCGTCCGCCCTCTGGCATCAGGGTCGGCGGGCCCGCCCCCAGTTCCCAACCCCGAATCCGGGAGCAAAGACAGTGGAGTTGCCCGAGAAACAGGAGCACGTCTGACGAGGGGAGGGGAGTCTTGGCCAGCAGGCTCCTAGTGTCCTGACCCGTGTGGGGTCACCCGGCGGTCGGGGGTTGGACTTCGTCCTCTGCGTTGGCCGCCTGCAGGGACAGGCCTGCACGGTAGCCAGGTGCCCTCCCTGCCTGTCAGGGGACCTCTGGTTTCCATCATTAGACCAAGAAAGTGGTCACGGGGCCTAACAGCACTCAGGGTCTTCCAATCAAGAATTTGGTCTCTAGCCCTGGCCAGTGTGGCTCAGTGCATTTAGCGCTGGCCTGTGAACCAAAGGGTCACCAGTTCGATTCCCAGTCAGGGCACAGGCCTGGGTGTCAGGGCCAGGTCCCCAGTGTGGGGGTGCACGAGAGGCAACCACACATTGACGTTTCTCTCCCTCCTTCCCTTCTCTCTCTAAAAATCAATAAAGACCTTTAAAAAAAAAAAAGGGAATTTGGTCTCTTTCCCTGGAAACCCACAATTTGTCTGGTTGCTAGTAGCGCTCGTCCAGGACACGTTACAGAGGGGAGAGGGGTGACGCCTGCTGCAGCAGCCGTGGTGGGCCAGCCACATGGGGACACACTAAATGCCCTGACGGCTCAGAGCTGCTCTGCTGCTCCGGGTGCTCGTGGGGCTGCCCACTGCCGCCATCTGAGCGTCGCGGGGGCCGGGGGCACTGTCCTGGGGCAGCCTGCTGCTGCGTCCCGGGGTGCGTGGGCGGAGGGCGTGCTTGGGCAGGCAGGGGCAGGCGCTCCCCGGGCCTGTGAGCCCGCACCCGCCTGGAGCCTCTGCTTCGGAGGTCCGCGTGTGGTTGCTGACCGGTCCCGAGGGCCGCTGCCAATCGGGGCGCACGCACTCCGTGGCCCCCGCTCGCGGGCGCAGAGCCCCAGGCTCCTACCTTCTCCTCGCGAGACACACCGGTGCCAGCGCCTGAGTCCGTCTCCTTGGGCTGCATTTCCAGAACAGTGCGGAACAGCTTCTCCGAGGTGACCGTCAGAAAGCCAATCTCTGCGTTGGGGTGCAGGCCGTACAGGTAGGGACTCTCAGGGGGCAGGTTCTCATTGATGTACTCGTGGTATCCCTGAGAAGGACAGCAGGTCAGCAGGCTGCCCGGGCACACCTGTGCGGGCCCGGGCCTTCTTACCCGGACGCTCCGCCCCCATCTGGCCCCCTGTGCACACCTGTGGCCCCCAAGCCTCCTTCCTGGGCCGCTCCCCTTCGCTCCCCAGCTCCTGAGCTGACCTCTCCCACCCCCGCCCCTCCGCCCAGAAGCTACATTTCAAACCCTGTTTGGTGCCCTGACTTCTCGCTCAACGACTGATGTCTCGCTAGGCATCGGCCGGCCAGGCCGCAGTTGCCCTCGGTGCTGGGCCTTGCAGCGCGAGTCCGTGCTTAATGGGTGGCCCGTGCTCGGGGAGCCCTCCTCACCTTGTAATCCAGGTTGGGGGGGATCTGAAACCCGGGGGCCAGCTGGACCTCCCCCTCCAGCATCTCCACCCGGATGTACTCCAGCAGGTAGGTCCTGCAGAGCCGGCGGTCCCAGTCGTCTGTGATGTGGCCGCCGTACATGATCTCCCCGAAGAGGTAGCGGAGGTCATCCCAGGGCACCTTGCAAGGGAGGGAGGGCGGAGGCAGTGGAGGGGGCGCCCAAGGTCGCCAGGCCGGGGGGCTCGCCGCGTCTGACTCGGGTGGCAGGGGGCTGCCCCTGGCTCTCTGCACTTTGTGACTTCACCGGAGCCCTGCTGGTTTCCCCGGCCCCTCCGGCCCCAGCTCGCCCCCTGCACATTCCTCCTGTGTCGGCCACGCTCCGCAGGTGGGCCCCCCTGTGACTCCTTCCCTCCACCTCCACTTTCAGCAAAGCAGGTCGATGCTACAGCAGCGGGTTCTGACTCCCGAGCACCATGTGACTTTCTGGCTGTGAGGTCCCGCTCGACTGGTTTGGGGGTGGGGGTCATCTCCCTTCAGGTCTCAAGGACAGTGCCCCAGCCCCCAGTCCCCTCGTGCATCCTTCCGTTCCCAGTGGCTCTGAGCCCACCCAGCCTCAGGGCTTTGCAGCGCAGCACAGCCAGCTGCAAGCACGTGACCGCTGGCCAGAACCTGGACTCCCCAGGGCTCGCGGAGCAAAGACCCAACTGGGCAGGCGGCGGGACCCTGCCGGCGGTGTGCCGTGGCACACACGTCCTGGCGTCCGGCTCCCGGAGTCCAGCCAAGCAGACCAACTTGCCAGCCCGTCGGCTGCCCATCGGCTGCCCGTCTGCACCCATCCAGCCTCCAGCCAGGGGTCCGTCCTCCAGCAGCCACCCCTCCCTCCCACACAACGCCCACCGACAGGCATATCACGGGAGCCACGAGTAGCAGCCAGGTGGCGTTTCAGGTGTTCCAGCAGCCACGTAAATAAGGATGTGCCTTCCAGAGGTGTCAGCGTAACAATCATCAGTGAGATAGTTCACGCTAGTTTATTCCCGCCCCCCGAGGAAGAGGTGCTCTGGGCGATGCCATGGCTCCCGCAGCTCCTGCCCCGAGTGTGGCTGTTTGCCAAATGCTGATGGGTTAAAGTTCACTGAATAAAAACGAGTCGATTAATCAGTTGTGTGATTTGGTCTCGTGAATTTTTAGTCGTAACGTTGACGTTCTCTTAAAGCGTTGTTTTGTCACGACATGTTTTTCCTCTGCTCGGTCATCTTGGGTGTGTGCTGAGTGTCTGCTTCGGCATGTCACTATTTTACTGACTCGCATCAGGGGCAGCTCCGCTCCCCCTGGGGGCACACCCCACCCCGCCTCCCCGGCCCCCGCGAGAGCTGCCTCCGGGAGCCTGTTGGTCCCCTCCGGGTGGGGTCAGTGGGCTAACCCCAGGGACACCGGTGGGCGGAGTCTGCAGAGGGCCTGCCGGACACAGCGCCAGGCCCCTCCCCCCCGCAGGGAGTCCGAGTTTGTAGCAAACACTGGGCATGGGAAGCACGGGTCTCCTTCCTCAGGGTCGGAAGGACCGAGGGACAGGCAGGGGTGACATTGTCACTTAACATTTCCGGGAAGTTTGGACAAAGCAAGTGCCCACCCGATATCCACCCCCACCCCCGCCCTCCCGCACCTCCCCGGAGTGCAGGGCGCCGCCTGGATGCTGCGTGTGCGCACAGTGGGAGGGGCCTCAGCGAGCCTCTCGCGGTGCCGCTCCTCCCACACGCGTGTCCGCGGAGATGGCAGCTCTGACACAGCCGCGGCGACGGGACACCCTTCCCGTGGGCTGTCCGTCCATTCACGTGTGAGCGTTCGGCTCGGATCCTGTCCCAGCTGGAGTGACCACCCGCCCTGTTTGACCACAGCAAACCAGAGACCACCGCCCTTTCCCTTCCCCCAAAGAGTGGCTACAGGACCTGGGGCCACCTGAGGGGTGGAGGGTGGGACAGGGGGTGCAGGAAATGGCTCCTGCCCTCTGGGGCCTGCTGCCTCCCCCAGGTCTCAGCTGGGAACCAAGCAAGCCAACGACATTCCAAGTTCAGACGTGGGTGGCAGCCGCCCTGTGAGGCGCAGTTTCCCCGCCCTCCGAGGCCTAGGCTGCCTAGGCTGGGGGGGTCCCCTCTGTCAGCCACGGGCCAAAGTGACCATAGGTCATCAGAGGTCGGCCGGCTGTGGGCCAAGGTGGTGTAGACAGCACAGGTCATCAGAGGTCACTGCAGGGCTGGGCTCCCCTCCTCGACCTGCCTGCAGCTCCCTTACCACAGGGAGGGACACAGCAGCTCTCCTGGCTGAACCCCTGAGGCCTGCAGGCCAGGCCGTGGTTGCCAAGCTCTGGGAGGTCAGCTAGCAAGGGGGCAGAGCTGCACTTGGACCCTGGGCCCCTGGCACCAGCGCCCTTTCTGACCGCGCCACAGAGGGGCGGCCTTGCCTGGGCGCTGGGAGGGGGCGGCTTCCCGGGCAAGCCCAGCACAGCTCTGGCTGCCCGTCCTCTCCCGGGTGTAAGCAGGTGCTGGGGGGCCACAGCGCTTGCCACTGGTGCTTTGGGGGCCAGATGAGGAGCAGGAGCCCAGGGCCTGTGGGGGACAGCCCTCTGCCTGCTCCCGGGGCTCAGAGGCAGATGCTGGGGAAGTGCCTGGCTTCCCGGGAAGAAAGGCCCGAGAAGGTCAGGTGAGGGGAACTGCCTGCAGTCCTGGGTGGTGGCCAAGCCCCAGGGGTCTCAGACAGGCTGCCGGGCCGCCCACTGGGGGGGCCACCAGCTACTCACTGAGGGCTCGCTCTGAGTCCGGGGCCAGACCTGCTGGGCCCGCACGGCTGCGGGCCGTTCCCGGAGGGCCTGCTACTTTCTTTTCCATCCTCTGCAGCCCAGCGCACCTCACCGCACGCGCATTTTCCGTAGAAATGACAGGAAGCATTCATTCCTGTCCTTCCTCACATCACACTGACCGAGCTCCAGCCTATCTGCTCCTGTTCGCTCCGCCCAAAGGGGCGGGGGTTTCGAGGGGGAGGCCCCGCCCAGATCCGGAACCCCTGACCCTCCGTGGAGGGTGACAACAAACACAAACCGCCCCACGGCTGACACCGGGGGGAGGCGGTGGCCAAGGACTGGAGGCCAGTCGTTGCATCAGGCTGGCGGGCTCGGTTCGAGGCGACCCTCCGGTTCACGTTCCTCCCGCCTAAGGCACCTCTATCGCCTCTCAAACTCCGGGCAAAGCCCCGGGCGAAGGGAGGCAGGGCTGAGCTGGGCCGGGGCCCGCCCCTACCTTGGGGTTGGCCTCCAGGTAGTTGTACAGCACGTTGATGGAGATGGTGAGGTCCCCGTTGTTGAAGGGGTACGACCTGTTCCAGCCCTGGGCCCCAAACTTGCGCCTCTCCGCCACTACCGCGTGGAAGTAGCAGAGGGCAAACAGGATGCACTTGAACTCGATCTCCTTGGTGCACATCTCCAGGGTGTCCTGCAGGGGGCGCACACTCTGCGTCAGGCGGGGTCCACAGAGCAGCCAAGCTGGGACCAGGGTCCCATCTGCCAGCTGCTTCACAGAGGGCGGGGCGCGGGCGGGGGGACAACGCCATCAGCGACTCCCTGGGACGCTGTTCCCCAGAGGACAGCCCGGGGCCTACTTAGCATCCCCCACCCTGTCTGTACAGACAGACCCCCTCACCCTTCCTCTCAGGGGAGGCCCCGCCTGGGCCTCAGGTGTGTGAGATTTTACGGATGATGATTAATTAGTCTTTGCTAAGGGGCAGCTGCTGAACACACAGCGGCTTCTGGAAGCTCAGCTGCGTCTTCATCCGCTCAAGCGCTGGCTGAGCGCCTTGAGCTAGAAAAAGGGGCGGGGGGACAGGGAGCCACCCAGTGGTCAGCAGGACAGAGAGAAGCGCAGGGGGAAAGGCCCCGGTATACGGAGGGGGCGCCCCTCACCCCGGGGAGCCGCTCCAGGGTCTCAAAGGCCCCGGCGTGTTCTGTTCCCAGACACCCCCAGGCCTGGCTAATCCCGACGTGCCCCCTGCTCTGAGCTGTCTCTGCCTTTGCACCTACTGCCCAGCGAGCCCAGGGATAGGTGTGCCCCGTGCCCGCCACGCCCTGGGTGCACAGCGTTTACCGCAGGGCTCTCCCTGCCTTCAGTCCTCCGTGACGGCACTCGGACCTTGGGGGGTCCTTTAAAAGCCAGTAGGGAATTTTCAGTCAACGAATCAGCCGTTTTCACTCATTATTTCGTATATTAAATAAATCGGATACAGAAGCTATGCATTCTTGGCAAAATGAACTCTGTGAGTAGATGGCTGTGTTAGGGGTTACTGGAGAGGACAGGGTTTCTAACTCAGAGAAGGTTTAGACTCCATCCCTGGCTAGCGTGGACCCAAAATTCACTGGTTCGATTCCTGGTGAGGGCACGCGCCTGGGCTGTGGGCTGGGTCCCCAGCTGGGGGCGTGTGATCCAAGTTTCTCTCCTCCTTTCTCCTTCCCTTCCCTTCTTCCTAAAATAAATAAGATCTTGCCCTGGCCGGTGCGGCTCAGTGGACTGAGTGCCGGCCCGCAAACCAAAGGGTCGCTGGTTCCATTCCCAGTCAGGGTACACACCATGCCTGGGTTGCAGGCTGGGTCCCCACTAAGGGGTAACCCTCTCCTTTCCTCTTGCTACTTTTAAAATTCTCTCCTTCATTTTAACCTTGGCTAATGTAATTATGATGTGCCTTGGTGTGTTCCTCCTTGGGTCCACCTTCTTCGGGACTCTGAGCTTCCTGGACTTCCTGGAAGTCTATTTCCTTTGCCAGATTGGGGAGGTTCGCCTTCATTACTTTTTCAAATAAGTTTTCAATTTCATGCTCGTCCTCTTCCCCTTCTGACACCCCTATGATTTGGGTGTTGGAACATTTAAAGTTCCCCCAGAGGTTCCTAAGCCTCTCCTCATTTTTTTGAATTCTTGCTTCTTCATTCTGTTCTGGTTGAATGTTCATTTCTTCCTCCTGCTCCAAACCGTTGGTTTGAGTCCCGGTTTCCTTCTCGTCACTGTTAGTTCCCTGTGCATTTTCCTTTATTTCACTTTTCACAGCCTTCATTGTTTCCTCTATTTTGCAACCGTACTCAACCAATTCTGTGGGCATCCTGATTACCAGTGTTTTGAACTCTGCATCTGATAGGCTGGCTATCTCTTTATCACTTGGTTGTATTTTTTTCTGAAGCTTTGATCTGTTCTTTCATTTGGGCCATGTTTTTTGCCTTGGCGCGCCTGTTACGTATAAGGGGCGGAGCCTTAGGTGTTCACTGGGGGGACCAACACGTCACTGAGTTGTGACGCTATATTTGGGGGAGGGCCCGAGAAGGAACACTGCTGCTTGCTTGGCTCTCTGTGGGTGTTCAGTCACTTTCCCCACTCCCCACAAGCAAACTGGGCCCTTCTGGTGCTGATTCCCGGGTGGGTGGGTTTGTGTGCATTCTAGGATTCTGTGGGTCTCTCCAATGAACTCTCCTGTGAGGCTGGGAGTTTCTCCCGCCGCTGCATCACCCACAGGTTTTTATAGCCACAGGCTTTGACGCTTTTCCCCCCACACCAGACCCCTGGGTTGCTCGGCCTGTCTTGCTCCCCAGTTGTTCCTCCTGGTTTATCCACATGCAAACATAGAACCACCCGATTTGCCAGCTGCCGTCTCGCCCACCTGGCCCTCCAGGTGCTGCCTTGCCACGAACCCTCTCTGCCCAGAGCCCGTCTCTGCCCCTCCCACCGGTCTGGATGAATGTTTCTTCTTTAACTCCTTGGATGTTGGATTTCCATACAGTTTGATTTTATGGAAGTTCTGTTTTTATATTTGTTTTTTTGTTGTTGTTGTTGTTTTCAAATTTGTTGTTGTCCTTTTGGTTGTGCGAGGAGGCACAGTGTCTACCCTATGCCTCCATCTTGGCCGGAAGTTTGCCTTTCTCTTTCTCTCTTTCTAAAAATAAATCAATAAAATCTTTAAAAAAAAAAAAAAGGTTTTAGCCCTGGCTGGTATGGCTCAGTGGATTGAGAGCCTGCCTGAGAACCAGAGTCACCAGCTCAATCCCCAGTCGGGGCACATGCCTGGGTTGCGGGCCAGGTCCCCAGCTGGGGGATGCATGGGAGGCAACCACACACTGATGTTTCTCTCCCTTTCTCCCTCCCTTCCCCTCTCTCTAAAATAAATACATTTTAAAATAAATAAATACATACATAAATAAAATATAAAAGTTTCTAGATTCCAACTTCACAATCACGTGCATGCACCCAGAAAATTCTAGCGTGGAGCAGAAGATGGTGGTGCCAGGGGAGTGAATGCTGGTGCTGAGGATGAGGAGAAGGGAGCCAGGTCGCCAGGGAGGGCAGCAGAGAGGGTGGCAGCCTGGGGCTGAGGTGGGGGGGGGGGTGAGGGAGGGCTCGAGTGAGCCAAGATCCGGGCAGAAACAGAGGGACAGGCCCTCAGATCAGGCAGGTTCAGGCCCCTGCATCCCCCCCGGAGGACAAGGGGACCCGGGGCAGCATCCGCCCGAGGCAAGTAGGGACCTGCTCGGGGATGGAGGGAGACCTGGGCAGAGCACAGAGCCCAGCGAGGCCGCAAGGAGGAAGGGAAGGGGCCAGCGGGGACCTGTGGCCCAGCCAAGCCCGCTGACCATTGCAGAACCACCGTCGGGACCTGGGCCCCTGCCTCAGGTGCCCGGACAAGCCAAAGCCCCGGACCGCATCTACCCGGGCCCACCTCGCAGGCCGAGCAGAGATGCGCATCTCCGCTCCGAATGCTGTGAGCGACCGGCCCTCCCACAGCTCTCGGCTCAGTCTTCCAGGGACATGCTGGCTGTGCAGTGGGGGGTGTGTGCGTGCCTGAGCATGCATGTGTGGGTGTGCATGTGTGTGGGGCATGTGTGCGTGCATCACAGACGGTGTGGATGGGGGAGAACCAGAGAGGAGCGCCCTCAGAGTTCAGAGTCCGCCTCTCGGCGTTGCAGGCGCAGCGATCCCACGTGCTCTGCGTCCCCGGGGCGCTCAGCCGGGACGGGCCCCGGGCGCATGCGCAGGCGGGAAGCCGCCCTACCTGGGTGAAGAGGTCCAGGGCCTTGTGCAGGTTGGCGTGCATGCCCGTGGGCGGCTCGTTGGTGATCTTGATGGCGTTCTCCAGGATGCCCTGGGGGATGATGTGCGCCTCGGGCGTGGGGGCGGGCTCGGCGCTGATGAACACGCGGTAGTCCTCGTGGCTGCCGGCGCTGTACCGCTCCAGCTTCTTGTCCAGGGTGCTCAGCCACCGGGCCACCAGGTGGATGTTCTGGGGCCGAGACCGGGGCTTAGCGTCCACCCACATGCTCTGCTCTCCGGCCCTCAAGGGCAGGCCACTCGGCCGTGTCTGCTGCCTACCGGGCTCTCCCTCACTGCACCGCACTCCCCGCCCTGAAGTCCACCCTTGCGGGGGTGCCGGGCGTGCGGGGCAATTTCAGCGGAGCAGCTGCAGCCCCGGAGCTGATTCCTCTGTTCAATTAATCCAAGACTCCCGCCTTTATATCAAGCACGCCCTGCCCGCCCTCCGCCGGCGTCCCAGCCCTCCGCTGGGAGGTTTGGGTAAAGGAGAAGGGACCAGGCGAGGCTTCCCCGGTTGAAGTCAACCTCATTGAGGGCTTGGCCGGAGCCAGGTGGCATGGAGGTGGGAGCAGGACAGCCGGATCGAGGAGGGGCTGGGAGGTGGCCGCACCCAGGATGGGGGTCCTCTTAGGGTCCACCCGAAAAGTGATGCCATCGGGTCAGGGCGGGAGGGGCACTTTGCAAATAGCGTTTTGCGCTCCTAACGATATCTCTTCCGGGGCTCATCTGGCACAAAGGCCCGTGTCTCGGTCACCACTGAGGAATCCACTCTGTCACCCGAGCAGTCCCAACACCCAGGCAGAGCTGAACTCGGGGTGGGCCCCTCCCGCCCGCCCGCCCGCCCGAGACGGCGACCCGCGCGGCCCTCAGGTGCGGGAGCCCCGCCCGTACCTGCAGGATGACCCAGTGCCCCATCTCCGCGGCCACGTCCAGAGCGTTCTCCGCCACTGCCTCCTGCCCCTGCCCCAGGGACACGTTGTGCAGCTTCCCGTTGTCAATGGTGAACCCCAGCCTTCTCCCTGGAGGGGGGGAGGATGGGGAAAGCCTGGGGGGGACCGACCGGGCGGCGAAGTCTGGGGCTCCCCGTCCCGCCGCTGGGACGTCCACACGCTCCCTCGTTCGCCTTCGTTGTGGTAAAACACGCACACACGAGGCTCCCAAGCTGCCGTCTCAAACGCCGCCCTACCATGTGTGGCGCAGCCACGCTCGGCCCGGTCACGGTGCCCGGCAACCCTCCTTGGTTCTGGGGCTTTTCCACCAGCCGGGGAGGAAACCCCACACCCACCGAGCGGTCATTCTCCACCCCTCTTGCTCCGGCGCCCGGCGGCCGCCGATCCATCTTCTGCCTGTGGATTTGCCAGGCGTGGAAGTCGTGCACAAACGGAATCGTGCAGCGTGGGGCCTCTGTGCCCGACATCCCCGCCCCAGCACAGTGTCTCCACGGCTCCCCCTGGGCAGCAGGGCAGGGCCAGGCTCCCTTTTCACGGCCGAGTAATACTCCCCCCCCACGGGTCGATCGCGCTGGGATCACCCCTTCCTCGGTGGAGGGGCATTCGGGCCACGTCCGCCTTGTGGACATGGAGAGTGACCATCTGTGTACAGCACTTGTTTGAACGCCGGCTTCAGTTCCCTTGGGGTCTGTGCCCAGGGGCTGGGGTGCTGGGCCATGTGGGGTTCCCCGTGCAAGTCCCTGACCAGCCGCCACGCTGCCCCCCGCAGCATCGCACGCCCCCACCAGCGGGGGGCCCTGGCTCCCATCTCCCTCCCTCCTCCCCCCACTCGCCACGTTCTGGGTTTGTGATAACAGCCGACCCCGCGGGTGGGAGGGGGCACATCCCTGCAGTGGTTGGGATCCGCACTCCCCCGTGACCCGGGGCTCCCCTTACCCAGGGCTTCCACGTCTTTCAGGGGGTCGACCCCCGGGGAGAGGATGAAGAAGATTGGGGTGGAGGGGCTGCTCTCCTCGTAAGACTTGGAGAACTCGACGCTCCGGCCCTCCACAAACTTGCTGCCCATCTTCTCCTCCACGAAGTTCCTGAGGGGGACACACCGGGTCAGCGTGGGCACGGGGAAGGGCCGTGTTTCGGCGGACTTTCTAAAGCAGAGGAAGGCCTGCTGTCCTCGTGCACGGGAGGTGGTTTCCGGCCGGACCGTGTTTGCTGCGGGCCCCCCTTGCCCCCCAGCACCCAGCAACGCGCTGTTCCTCGGGCGTCCGGGTGCGCGCAGGTGAGAGACGCGCAAGGCCAGCTGGGAGGGAGCACAGGCCGAGACGTGGCCGCACTGGGGGCTCACAGGTGGTCACACTTCGGGGCCCTGAGCGCCCCCAGGAAGGGCTCCGTTGGGAACACATCCCTGGGACCCACGCATTTCCTGTGCGCCGGGCGGAGCGCAGTGTCCATCGGTCTCCGTGTCCTAGGCGTCCCCTCCGACAGGGGCAGGGGGGTGTTGGGGAGGAAGGAGGCCCGAGTCAGCCATTTTCTTTAAGGACATGAAGGGACTTGACATAAATCTCTCCCCATCTTGACCCCCATCGCCCCGGGGTCCATCAAGGCCCTTCTGGTGGGAGTCCAGGGCTGTCCGGGGTGGCCTTCAGTGCTCAGCCCCCTGCCCCACCCCTGATCTCAGGGGGCTGAGCCGCCGTGTTCTCAGTGAGTCCCAGGGGGCAGCATTCATTCGTAGGGCTTCTCGGCCCACCCAGTCTCGGAGGGACTGACAGAGGCCATGTCCCCAGAAGAGCTTGTCCACCTGCAGGCAGGGGGCTCTCCGAACTCTCTGGGCACCTCTGAGGCCCTTCAGGCAGACTTGTTCATTTAGAGGCCACCCCACAGTCTCACAGGGCGCCTGTGGCTCGTGCCAGGTGGGCCGCCCCATCCGGGACCCTCTGGGACCGCCATATCTGTAGCTGCCCCCCACTCTGGCCTTCACTGGCTTCTGATAGGGACTTAGGCTACCCCCCCCCCACGTCACTGGGGAGGTTTGCCTGCTTCCTCCCACTTCACAGGAACCCAGAGCTCGGTCAGGGGTGCCTGGCGCGGGGGCCCATGTTTCGGCTCCTCCGGGCCCCACTTTCCCCCTGTGCGCCGGGGGCACCGAGCCACGCTGTGGAGGAACCCTTACCTGGCGTGGCGGGGACAGCGCCCCCCAGCACCCCCCTCCCCCCAGGCCGGGGCCAGAGGCTCACTTGATGGCGTAGGTCATGCGGTCGGGCCGCATGCACCGCACCATGCACAGCTTCTGCAGGGCGGTCTTGTTCTTCCACTCCTTCGGGAAGACCTCCTTCTCCGGGGCTTCCGACTCCACAAACTTCTTCCAGCGCTTGGCGGACCCCTCGATGTCGTTGTCCAGGTTTTTGAACTCGTCCATCTCCGAGAGCGCCTGGGGAGAGACCGCGCCCTCCCGCGCTGAGACCACGCGCCACCGGCAAACCTGGGACCGCAGCGGGGACCTGGGAGGAGGCCCCTCCTTGGGACGCGCTCTGGCCGCTTCTCCAGAGGCTTCTGGAGCAGGGGCCAGTCCCGCCGCAGGGGCCGGCCGGCCTTCTCCAGGCCTTTCCGAGCAGAGACAGGCAGGGCCTCCGCACGTGTGTGCCCAGGCATTAGAGGAATAACCTCGACACTTTGCATCTGCCTGGACACTGCAGGTGGGGGAGCCTTCGGGGGGCGGCCCCTGGACTCGCCCTGGGGCCTGCCCCGGCTCAGCGTGCGCCGTACGGGGGACCAAGAAACGTCGCTGCGTTCACACAGGAGAGCGGGGTCCCCTCGGGCTGGCGGGCAGCCTGTGTCTTGGGGCCCGGGCTCAGCCCCTGCCGCCCCCGGTTTAACTGAACGGCATGGCCGGTGAGCCTGGAGAACGTCCCCCAGGGGAGCGGGAAGAAGGGACGGCGTTCCCAGCTGAGTGCCCACCTTGATGCCGCCCCACCCCTGGTTCTGCAGGAAGTCCACAGGCGACACCACGCCGGCCTTGAAAGGGAACCGCAGCAGGAAATCCAGCTCCACGGGGTTCAGCTCCTTCTTCATGGACAGGACCTGTTGGGGGGGGGGCGCGCAGGGCCGCTCAGCGTGGGAGGGGCGGAGCGGGGTCTGCAGCCTGTCTCACCCCTTCGGGTCAGGGCAAAACTTTGTCTTCACCTTGGTGTTTTGTTTATTTTTATTTTTTAATGATTTTATTTATTTAGTTTTAGAGAGAGGAGAAGGAAGGAAGGGAAAGGGAGAGAAACATCAGTGTGTGGTTGCCTCTCACACACCCCCTACTGGGGACCTGGCTCGCAACCCGGGCATGTGCCCTGACTAGGAATCGAACCGGCAACCCTTTAGTTCGCAGCCCGTGCTCAATCCACTGAGCCACACCAGCTGGGGCTGTTTTGTTTTTTTAAATCGTGGTAAAATACATGTAACAGAATACACCATCTGAACCCCAGTGAAGGGTAGTGACCTCAGAACATTCACGTTGGTGCACAGCCCTCGCCTGAAGGGGAAGCCCGGCACCCCCCTGGGGTTGCTCCCCACCCCACAAGTCGCGGGGCACTGGGGCTGCCATCCCACGCTCGGGCTGCGGCGGCGGGGCAGTACCTGGAAGGTGACTTGGGCCAGGAAGATGAGCTTGTCCCGCTCGAAGAGCCCACGGGCCGTGTACATGTAGACGGAGTAGGTGATCTCATCCGTCAGGTTGATCACGCGCTGCCGGACCTCGTCGGCGGGCACCGTCTTCTGTATGGCTTTCTCGAAGACCACATGGAAGGCCTGGGGACGGCGGGTGAGCCCACGGAGGCTCCAGGACCGACCAGGACCCCACCCCGGGCAGGCGCCCCGGCTCCCTGTCCCCACCCCCAACGGCTGCCTGTGCCGGCCGCCCCCGCGCCCCGGCACCTTGAGGGAGAACTGGTAGATGGGGTTGATCTTGTTGAGGTCGTTCAGGATGAAGTACAGCAGGGATGCCCGCTCCGCGGCCGGCCGGTAGTTCTCTCGGGCCTCGTTGATTTTCACTTCGGTGATTTTCGCCTCTTGCACCTGGAAACCAACAGGAGGGGCTGCCGTGGAGGCGGAGCGGGCCAGCCTCCCCATCCAGCGCCCTCGGCTCCCTCGGAAGCCGCCCTGGGCGCTCTCGGCCGTCGGCCGGGGTGCTGGGGCCGTGCCGCCCGCCAGCCCAGCGGCCGAGCCCGAGGGCCCCGGCCTGGGGCCAACCCACCTTCTCCTCGATCTCGCTGGCCGTGTGTTTGGTGGTCTCCAGGTTCTCCACCAGGGCCGTGTCTCCCAGGAAGTTCCCGGAGGCGGCAGAGAGGCGAGCCAGCAGGGAGTCCTCCAGCTCCTTGAGAACGATCTTGAACTCATTCTGAGACTTGGTGAGGTTCGCCTACAGGAGGGGCAGAGACAGGGTGGGGACCACTCGTGGGTTCCAGCCGGCCTCCGCTGAGACAACGGTGAACAGAAGCCGGCCAGAGCAGGAGCCCCAGTGCTGCCGGGCCTGCCCCCACCTCTGCGGCTGCCTGTCATCAGCCACGGTGTGACAAGGGCTCGGGGACCAAGGGAGAGGCGTGGGTGCTGGGGCTGCGCTGTGCCCTGCGTGTGGCTGACCAGCCTCGTGGGCCAGCGGGCTGGTGCTTCGGGCCACCTGGGCACCACTGTGCCCCCCTGGGTCTTTCCCAGAAGCGGTCATTTCACGGAGAGCTACACGTCGGGGCAGCTGGGGAGGGAGTGGCCGTTCTCTCGTCCGAAATTGCTATAAGCCGAGGTGGCATCACAGGGAAGCGGAGAGCCAGGGAGCCCCCATCACCAGCCCCCCTTTCTGTCCTTGAGCCGGCATGCCCTGGGCCACCTGTGGCCGACGCCTGGCCCCGTACCTTCAGCTGCTCCAGATCCGGGCGCTCCTTGGCCACGACGGCAGCCAAGAGTTGGTCCTCGAGGCCGTCCCTGGTGACCAGGAAGTTGATGAGGGTGCACTGGGCCTGCATCTCGGGCTTGTAGTGGGGGTTGAAGTACTTGGTGTGCAGGATGAGGCGGAACTTGGGGTGGTACTCCACCTCCTTGTCGCCGATTTTAATGTACCTGGAGGTCAGCGGAGGAAGGGCTCAGGGGGTGCGG
>PVKU01016030.1:0-16089 GCA_004027475.1 Anoura caudifer | reverse complement strand
TGCATCTTTCTTCATTTCACTTATTGTAGCCTTCATTTTTTCATCTAATTTGTGAGCAAAATCAACCAATTCTGTAAGCATCCTGATTACCAGGGTTTTGAATTGTGCATCTGATAGGTTGGCAATCTCTTCATTGCTTAGATAAATTGGCTCTGGGGCTTTGATTTGTTCTCCAGTTTGAGCCATTTTCATTTCTGGGGGTTTTTTTGTTTGTTTGTTTGTTTTGTCTAGTCGCGGCTATTACGTAGTGAGGGGTGGAGCCTCAGGTGTTCCCCGGGGCGGGACAGCCCAGTCGCTGGGTAGTGACACTGTATGTGGGGGCGGGGTCTGAGAGGAGATAATGGCGGTTGCTTTACTCACTCTCAGATTCCACTCCCTTCCACCGCTTCCCCTTTGCCTGGATTATCTGCGTGTGAACGTGGGACCACCCGGTCAGCCAGCTGCCTTGTGCGGCCTCACTGGTTCTGCACAGTTGCCGCCCCGTGTCCGGGGTCTGCTAGTCGCTGCCTGCGCACCTGGGGGCTGCCAGCCGCTGCTGCCTGAGTGCCTGTCCGCACCTCCGCTTTTTCCTGCTGCGACTCCGCCCCTCTTACCGGTCTGGATGAATCGTTGTTGGACTTCTAAACAGTTTGATTTTCTGAGTTCTGGTTGTTTTCTTGTTTCTAAATCTTTGTTGTCCTTAATTTTGGTTGTGATAGGAGGCACAGTGCGTCTACCTATGCCTCCATCTTGGCCAGAAGTCTGATGTTGAACATTTTTTTTATGTGTCTGTGGCTCATTTGTATGTCCTCCTTGGGGGAGTGTCTATTCAGGTCTTTTGCCAAAGTTTTAATTGGATTGTTTGTCTTCCTGATGTTGAGTCACTCAGTGAGTTCTTTATATATTTCAGAGATTAAACCTTTGTCTGACATATCATTGGCAAATGTGTTCTCCTATACAATGGTTCCCTTTTCATTTTTCTGATAACTTCTTTAGCTGTGCAGGGGAGCTTTAATTTGATGTAGTCCCATTTGTATTTTTTCTTTTGTTTCCCTTGCTCTATGAGACACAGCAAAAATATTGCTACACAAGATAACTGAAATTTTATTGCCTATATTTTTCTCTATATTTTTATGGTATTGTGATTTATATTTGTCTTTTTCTCAATTTTTAGTTCATTCTAGTGTAAAAATGGTATAAGCTGGTGGTCTAGTATGATTTTTTTTTTTTTTTTGCAAGTACTAGTCAAGTTCTCCCAACACCATTTATTGAAGAGACTATTTTCACTCCATTGTATGCTCTTGCCTCCTTTGTCAAATATCAATTGATCATAAAAGTGTGGGTTTATTTCTGGACTCTCTGTTCTGTTCCATTGAATCTATGTGTCTGTTCTTACATCAGTACCAGACTCTTTTGATTACAGTGTCCTTATAGTATAGTTTTACATTGGGTATTGTGATCCCTCCAACTTTGTTCTTCTTTCTCAAGATTGCTGAAGTTATTCAGGGCATTTTTTTGGTTCTGTTACAGAACCAGCCACGGTGTTCTGGAGTGGCTATGAGTTTAATCACCCACCACTGAGAAGCATGACTCCGAAAGCAAGAGTTTAGTGGAAAAGGAAAAAGGTTATTTATTTAAAGGTTATGCCATTAAATGTCTGCCATCAAGTACCGCTTCCTTTAAAAACATCCAAAAACAAATAATGCTGCCTCCCTTGGCCAAACCAAGTCAGTTTCAGAGTGTGCTGCTCAGAGGTACCGTCTTTGAGAAAAGCAGAAGTCTACAGCTTAACATTCCTGGTCATAGCTCAGCTCCAAGCATCTCTCATGTCTTTGTGTGATTGGCCAGGCTGATCTCCACTGCACTGCCAGCTCTACCACCATCTTCTGCAGGCAGACTTCTAGGCAGCCCTCCTAACCTCATGGCATACCACCCACTCCACCTTTAAATGCTCAGCTCAAAACTTCTTGTGTGATCTAGTAACCAGCTCTTCCTATGGTACATCAGTGTCCACCATTTCTGTGTCTTTGACCCTCCTTTGGCTGCCATTTCTAGTTAAGGCAAGAGTTCCCGGTAACACACAGGCATTTGGGTAGGGCATCCACCCCACCATTGCTCATGCAGGTGCTGTATGAGCTTCCCCCCAGTATATCGTGAGTCACTGCACATTCTCACAGTCAGGTGCACAATTCTGCAGCTTCTGAGGTCTTCTTTCAGGAAGGCATGGGATGTTAACCTGCCTTTGTTATGTGACATGTCTTGAATGCTGTACTTTCTGCTCTGTGGGCACCCCTCTTGCCATCTCTGTGCTCCCCTGCAGGATTTGAGGGTGACAGTGGGGCTCCCCTGACCTCCAGGGACCCATGCCCTATACCCCATTATAATTCCAAATACATTTTTGGAATATTAGTTCTAGATCTGTGAAATATGCCTTTGACATTTTGAAAGGAACTGCATTAAATCTGTAGATTGCTTTGGGTAGTGTGAGCATACTAAAAAAAATCACCCTTTGCCACTCAGGAATGCTTTATTGCTCCTGTGCGGTGGAATGTGGGTGCATGTATGTGCACACATACAAGCACACACTCCCGTGCCTTTATATAAGTTAAAATTGTGTATATTTACAGTGCATGTGCATATATATACACATCTATATACTGTATATATGTGGATATATACTGTACATATAATTGTATATAAACACATATACATACAAACATATATACATACACACACATATACATACACAGATATGTGTATACATGCAGTAAAGAATAATTATAAACACCATGTAATTGCTATCCATGTTGAGAAATGGAACATTGCCCCTACCCAAGAAATTCCTCTTTTTTTCTACCAGGTATGCCTCTAGCATATCACATCTTCCTTCTTCTTTTCTCCACACATGATTATTATTCAGACTTTTGTAGTAATAATTTCACTTTTTAATACTTATCAGCTATGTATCTTTAAGTATTATAATTACTAGTTTTGCCTGTTTTAACTGTATGTAAACTTATACTATATATACTTTTATAACATAGATATATAGCTTAAGTTTGCTTGTAATCTATTCATATTGATATATGTAGCTACATTTCCACAGATATATGACATTTCATTGTAAGACTATTCCATTTATTTAGGCATTTTCTTGCCATAGGGTTTATAAATAGCAGAAATATTAAAACCTTTCAGCTAAAAATCCCCTAAAGAAGAACTTCATTGTCAAACACATGTTCTATGGAGTTCCAAAATATGTTCTCAGCATTAGGACAATGAAGTGTTAAACATTTCTTTACTTTAGAACTTCTCAAAGGCTCACATATTCTAAAGATATTTTGAATCAACAAGAGAAATACATCGTGCAGTATTTTCACCAGACACATTTAACTAAAGAAAACTTTGTTTGAAGAACATCTCTCAGGATATGTCTTTTGGCAAGTGGTGCTCAGAAGTTACTACCTGTGTCAAATGTTCCTTTTCTTCCCACCTCTCTTTTGTTTCTGTCAGCCTGTAGTTTTAGCCCATGTACACGCACGCTCAAAAGGACTGTGATCTTCCTTTCTTTCCTTCCTCCCTCCCTTCCTTCCTTCCATCTTTCTTTCCTTTCTTCCTTCCTCTCTCTCCTTTACTCTCTTTCTTTATTGACGTGGGTTGGTTTTCTCTACAGACCTGTGTGCACTCTTGACTTCCCTCATACTCTTCTACATTTTTTGAGAAAGTAATTAGTTTGAAGCCTCCCTTAATTATGTCCCCTGGCAATTTCATCTGGCCAAATGGAAATAATTGTATTTTCATTGACTCCTGGGTTGACTCACAACTGAGATTGAAACTACAATAGTGAAATATTCTGTCAGGAATCTGGATTGCATATGTAAAGAACAAATTCAAGACTTTTCAAGACCTATTGTAAAATTCATTATCTTTCCCTATCAAAGGTTATTATAATTTAAATAAATCAGTGAAAATTACATTTTATGTCAACTCTATGTTTCTCCTATGGTGACTACCTTATTTTATGCATTGAATTATGAATTCTGTTCAATACATTTTACAGATAGTCCTTGATTGAACCCCAGTAAAATTAAATTTGAGTTAGAGTAAGTTAGCTTTAGGTAACTCAATTCAAGTTTTTTTTTCCCCCCTTTCCTCTAGCTATGTCACAAGTTCAAGCTCATCTTTAAACCACTTGAAGGACTGGAGATGTAAAGGCCTGTGGACATAACTCTATCTATATGTTCTTAGCTTTAGGCATAGACCAGAATTTCAGATATTCCAGAATATGTTTGCATCTATATGTAGATATATGTTGATGCTCACCCACTTGCATCTATTCTCTTGAGCAAGAGCCCACTCACTATTTCTCCATTCCGTTTGCAGCTGCTACCTTTAAAGGGTCAACACTCCCTCCTCTGATAAAGTGGCTCCTTCTCTCTAAGCTCCCCTGATAGCCATTAGGATACACATCTCTCCCATGCTTAGAGCAGTATAGTCTGTCTACTCATAACTGTAATCAAAAATCACATTTTATTTTACTAACTAACAAAAACTTTAGCTGGCTTTTTGGATGAGTTTTTGAGCTCGAGGCACAAACACATAAATGCGTTCATGAAAGCTTATACATCAAAATCACTGCTTTGAGTCCGAGACGGATTTCTCAACCTTTCCCCAACATGCCTTATAAATCAGCTTAGGAGAGGGCAATACAGAAGAATTTGTAGAAAGGCATGTCATGAGGATTGTTAAAGGGACCAATTTACTTGTATTTTCAGTCAAAATTCTGTGCAAACACATCTTCTGCACAAAAACATTTCCTAAGTCAATACTTTATGCAGTGGAATCCAACTATATTCAATATGATATCAGGATTTAAACCAAGATATCTTATTTTTATGATAGTCAACTCTAGAAAATTTCCCTTTAATCTTATAATCCATTGGTGAAAAAGTAACCATAATAAGGAGATGTTTGTATGACAGGAAAAGATTAGATAAGCCTCACTAATTTGAATTTGCATAACAAGTATGAAATTATTGCGAAGTACTACAGAAGGGAAGAAAAATGCATCTGCAATGTGCCTATCACCACATAATAGTGACATCAGCTGTGATGGTAGTGACAGTGGTTGTGATGGTACTTAAAGTCAGATATCTGAAAAGAATGAGAAAATAAATTATTGCCTAGTTTGAAAATGTAGGTAGGGGGAAAGATGTAGAACCAACTGGTGTAATCACCTTCCAGTAAGCTGATTTTCAAAAACAATAGTACATTTGTTTGAATGCAGGTTGAAGCCTACAAGGGTAGAAGTCATTCTACTCTAATTTTGGGATTTCCTGGAATTTGCCATATTGTGACTTGATCTTCATCAGTAGAAATCACAGTCATCTATAATGCATACTAATCACGAAGGTTTGTTGGGAACCACCCTGCCTGGTTTCGGAAGCTATAATCCCCCCCACTGCTAAGGCTGGGTAAGCGACCTTCAGACAGTAAGCCACTAAGGAGACAAAGCTTATCTCTCTGTCAGGGTTGCCACTTCTGCTCCTTTTCCTTCATCCATAACTGGCCCCCAATGCTTGATCAGTTAGCCAATGACAGGTAATATCCCCCAAGGGGGAGATGACCTAAGATAGGCATGATCAATGGAGGCCCCAAGGAAGTACTTCAGGGGCTACCGCAAAAGGGGGTGATGGACCCTGGCCCCTCAGCTATCCTGATATAGCCTGAGTCCTCATTCTGTCTGCAAGAAGTCTCGTAATATCTTGGCTGCCTTGCTTATCCTGCCTGACTTAAGCCTGAAACAATACCGGTGGTGGGTGCAGCCCTGTGCTGGAAAGGGTGGGTTCCCTAGGGTGATCAGGCCTAAGAAAGAATATGTAAAATCCTGTGAAACCTGATTTGTTTAGAATGCTCTCAATTAAATAATACAGGTCCAAGCAAGAAGTGAGTTTGTTCTTCAAAGTTTTATTGCTCTTTAGCTATCTGACCTTGACTCAAAATAGGCCCTCAGAATTCTTTGTACATTATCTATTGTTTGATCCTTACTGCCTGACAATGATTAATGAGCCTGTATTCCTGTGCAAAATGAACCCAGTTAAAGCCCATTGAGGAAAAGGCTCTTGGCCCTTCTTCTTTGAGAGATGGGCCACCTTTCCTCCCCAAGCAGATCATGTCTTGGTAAACTTATTCTCATCAGTGGCAGCTGGGTGGGGGGGTGGGCTGAGGCCAGAGCCCCCCCACAGAGGTAAACTTCAATAAAGAGGGCCTAGGTAAGGGGCATCAGATTTATTTATAAACTTTCTTCTGGAGGATATACAAGGTACTAAATATCAAAAGTAAAACCTTGACCAGAAAGACCAAAATATTATTTAATTATGATAAAAGAGTGGCAGTAAAATTTGGGGGAAAGTATGAGGAAAATAGTAATATGATTAGAAGTTTTAAATAAATTGAAGTGCAGAAGCACAAACAAGTCTAGGCTACAGTTAGATATGCTATTTTTGCAACTTGCTCTGATTCCAACTATACTGAAGTACACTTTGTATAATATAAAATACACCCTTGACGAGTGTACAATTTAATCAGATTTAACAACCACACTCAACAATGCATTGACTATCACAATCAAGATAAAAACAGTTACTCTCACTCCAAAAAGTTTTCTTGTGACTCCCTTACTGTGAACTAAGCACGCTGCTACTATTCCCTAGAAATCACCAATAAGCTTTGTTATTAGATGTTAATTTTGCCTTTTCTAGAACTTCATATTAACAGAGTCACAATAAATATCCTTTGTGTCTGGCTGCTTTGGATCAGCCTAATATCTTTCAGATTCAATCTGATATTGCATGAACCAATCATTTGTTTCTTTTTATTTCCGAGTATTCCCATGTATGGACATACTATTATTTGTTTAGCCATTCCCTGGTGATAAACAATTGTATTGTTTCCAGTTGGCTAACACAAATAAAGCTGCTATTAATGTCAGTGTCATGAAGAGTTCATTAATGTCATGAAGGGTTTAATTATAAGATATATATTTATGTTTTCCTTAAGTAACTGGGTAAGTGTAATTCTATTTCTGAGACTACTATCATGTTCAATTGCTCTATTTGTTTTTTCTCATCTTACATCACACTTTCTTGATTACTGCAGCTTTGAGTAAGTCCTAATACCAGATAATGTAAGTCCCCCAACTTTGTTCTTTTTTAAAATTATAATGGCTATTCGAATCTTCTGCATATTCTTACAAATTTGCAAATCAGTCTATGAATTCCCAGCTCCCTAAAAAAGGCCTGATGAGGTTTTGATTGGGTGTGCCTTGGATCTACAGACCAGCATGGGGAGGGTTGCCGTTTCTGCAATGCTGTGTCTTCTAGGACATAAGGCATAAATATAACTCTTCATCTGCTTAGTTCTTTATCTTTTGCAATATTCTGTATATGTCTTTGTTAAATTTATTCTTAAGGACTTTGTGTTTTTGAATATTGTGATAAATAATTCATTCTAATTTTGCTTTCCTGTTTTTGACTGCTAGTGTGAAGGTATACAACTAAGTTTTATATTTTGCCCATGTATCTTGTTACTTTATTAATGCTGGTAACTATTTGGAAGATTCCTTAGGATTTCTACATATATAGTCATCTTATTTATCTTTTTTTTTCATGCTGTACCCAGTAGATTTCCAAAGAAAATGTTAAGTAGAAGTAGTGAGACTGAAATTCGCTCTTTTTTCCTAATCTTAGATGGGCATTATAAGTCTGATAATAACTACAGGTTTGTCATATGTCTTTTAAGAGTCTGAGAAGATTCTCTTTTATTCATATTTTGCTGAGAGTTTCCATCACAGTCTGTGTTGAATTTTATAAATTTCATTATGTACATCTATTGTTTTCTGCTTTATGTGAGTAATTTAAGGTTCTTATTGACTGATGTTTAAATTTTAAAACAACTTCACATTTCTGGGATGAAGTATACCTGCTTATAATATTTTATTTCTAGTTAGAACTGGGTTCTATTTTCTAACATATTTAGGAAATTTTTGCTTTTGCATGCCTGCAAGATATTGGTATGTAGATTTTTTTAATGTAATGACTTTGTCAAGTAATACTAGCCTTATGAAATGAATTGGAAAATGTTCCTAACATCTTTTAGTTTATGAAAAAGATTGAGTAATATTAAGTGTTTGAGAGAATCTACTAATAAAGGCATCTGTGACTGAAATTTCTTCTTAGGAAAATGAACTTTCAATTAAAGTTTTCATTTTTTTAAGCCTATGGATTTTCTTTTTATTTTTGTCAAGTTTGATAGTGTGTCTCATGGAATTTATCTACTTAATCTAAATTGTGTAATTTATCATTGTACAAGTTTTGTAAGTCCTAATGTTATAGTGTTCTGATTAGCTACACTGATGTCTGTGCAATTTACAATCCAGGCATTCACAGGACATTATTTTTAAAAAATGACTGAATGTTTTGGAGAAACCTCCATACCATTGATAGAAAGGATTTTTCTACAAAAAAAATAGTCTGCAGAGATGCAACTCCATCTCCAGTGTAAATGACCTTTAGCATCATCTTTTACAAAGACATTTAATGGCCAGGAATTGTAGCTTCCCAAGTTGCTCCACTTTATACAGGAGTGGGCAAAAGCAGGCTAACAATAATAAATAATCCAATAATTAATAAATAATAACTCAAGAATAAACCCTGTGTTTCATATACTCACAACTGCAAACCAACTTTTGCCTGCCCCTGTATTTTCTTAAAATCCAATACTTTTGGGTTATTTATTTATTTTTTTAAAATTATTTTATTGTTGTTCAATTACAATTGTCTGTATAAACTAATATAGTACTATATGTGAATTATACCTCAATCTTTTAAAGGTACCAACTTCCAGTTATATAGATAAATAAGTTCTGGGGACTTAATGCACAGCATGGCAACTACAGTTAACAATACTATATTATATATTTGAAAGTTGCTAAGAGAGTAAATTTTAAAAATTCTTATCATAAGAAAAAATTGTAACTATATGAGGTGATGGGTGTTAACTAAACTTATTGTGGTAATTACTGCAATATATACAAATATCAAATCATTACATTTTACACTTGAGGCCTATGTAATGGTGTATGTTAATTACATCTCAATAAAACTTGAAAAAATTAAAAAAGACTGGATTTGTACTCTGCTATTTTAGAGCACCAAAAATATATGTCTTTTGCCTCTCTGGACAAGACTCTCTTAGGAACTTTCAGAATAGTTTCAATAAATAGAGTCAACAATCTCCTTGCAGAAAATTTATGTCTAATGAATACAATTATTTTATACACATTTCACCAATAATGTAATTCTTATTGTAAAGAAATATTTTTATTTAATATATTAAGAAATATTATTTGAAAGATCCTAAAGAAAAATATTATTGTATTGTATTCATACCTAAAATGACTCCAAGTTTCACTGTTTTGAATGTAAATTATAAACACTAGTGTTTTTCAAAGCATCAGAAAATAATTAATTAATATTTTGCAAACAGGAGCTGATCTTTAATGTATAACAAAAATGATCCATTATTTTAATAGCAAATATTTGTCCTTTGGAACCTAGCTATTACAGTGTTTGTTTCAGACACAAAAAGCAAAAATAAAAAAAGAAAATAATATTTAAGCTAGTTTTACTACCAAATGGACTATGTTAAGTATTGTGGTATTTTTAGTTCTGCTATGGGTTTATAAACACAACTTTCCTAAAGGCAAGCAAATGTATTAAATAGGAGTTAGTGAATTATGACAGTGCTTTGTGAAAAATATTTGCACCAAGGCATGTCTTCTGAGATCCAAAACATTCATGGATTTGGAGAGACTGATTAACAGGAAGAAACTATGTGTCAGATGCATTCCAGTAAATTTTCTGAAAGTATTGTTCTGCTATGTGCAAGCACTTCATCAGCATTATCTTTTTAGTCCTTACACCCAGACTATGATGTAATCGCCATCATCATCCCCATAGCAAACTGGATTCGGTGGACTTATTCACCTTATCTAAGATCACACAGCCAGCAAGAGACTGAGTCAGGATCTCAAGTAGGCAGACTGACCTCCTGTGCTTGACCACTGCCTACTGCCCAGGAATGGGATGCAATTAAGTTAAGTCAAGTACCTTTATAAATGTTCACATTTAAAAATAGTTTAGAAAATATTATATATAACAGGTTTTTAATATTAAATTTGATCTGATGTCTACTAAAAAATTAAAAATGCACACTTTAAAATTATATGATATAATAAATGTCTTAAAAGGCTATTCATTTTTTAGTTATCTTTTACTTATTAATTAGTAGTTTTATTTAACCATGGTCAGAAACATATGGAAATTCTATAAAATTTGATGAGATGTGCTTACGAAGTCAATAAATGCAATATGCACAATGTTCCGTGATGACGTTCTGTGCAATGCTTCATGGAAAGAATCTGTACCGTCTTTGCTGGCTGCAGACTTTCATGTGTGCATGGAATAGGTCAAATTTGTTCATTGGGATGTCACACCCTCTGAATCCTGACTGACGGTTTTCTGCTTTTTCTATCAGGTGTTGAAAGCATTCTACTAGGACTGTGGATTCACTTATTTTTTTTCTTCTAGTTGTATTTTTCTTTTTTAAAAAAATATACTTTGAAGCTATACAATTGGATGTACTTAGACTTAGACTTGTAATATATTCCTGGAAGACTATTTTAGCATTATGAAAGGTCCATACCTCTTTCCTCTTAAGAAAAAATGTCTAACCCCAAAGCCCACCGTGCTGATGTTTGCGTAGCTGCACCACTCTTCACTGACCAGGCTGACGTTGATCTTTCTTCATCCTCTCACTTTAGCATTCATGTCTGTGGACTTACAGTGTGTCTCTAGTAAACAGCATATATTTGGGTTTTACATTTTGCCTTGTCTTACAATCTATAGTTTTTAAGTAGGCTGTTTAGTTAACTTAGAGTGATTGCTGAAACATATGAGCTATAACCATCATTTTCTTATTTGTATTCTACTTGACCTATATAATATTATTTTCTGTTTTTTTCTTGGTTTCTTTTGAACTCTGGACCCTGTGTCCACAGTGTATGGCTGAGACAAGAAAAATTCACATGGACTACCAAATCCTGTGAAGGAAAAGGGAGGACACAGCCACTCTCTCAAGAGGAGAGAGCCCTTACCTTGACAAGCTTTTATTGGCTTTAATTTGCATAAGAATACAGGGCATATATGGAAAGCTCATCAATCATTGTCAGGCAGTAATGATCAAATAGATAACATTCAAAGAACTCTGAGAGCCTATTTCGAGTCAGGATCAAATAGCTAAAGGGCCATAAAACTTTGGGGAAACAAATTTATTTCAGGCTTGGACCCTTATCATTTAAATTGAGGGTATTAGCAAAGCAGGTTTCACAGGATTTTATGCATTCTTTCTTAGGCCTGATCACCCCAGGAAACCTGCCCTTTCCAGCACAGGGCTGCACCCACCTCCAGCAGGGAAGTGGGTCAAGCAGGGGAAGTAAGGCAGCCAAGAGATTAGGAGACTTCTGGCAGACAGAATGAGGAGTTAGGCTATGTCAAAACTGAGGGGCAAGGGTCCATAACCCCCTTTCTCCATAGGTCCCCAAGTCCTTCCCTGGGGCCCCCTCAGACCATGCCTATCTTAGGTCATCCCTCCCTTGAAGAATCTTACCTGTCCTTGGCTAACTGGTTATGCACTGGGGGCCAGGCAGGGTGAAGTAAAGTGAGCAGAGGGGTTCTCCTGCCAGAGGGATAAGCTTTGTCTCCTTAATGGCTTAGGGTCCCAAGTTCCCTCACCCAGCCTTAGCCATGGGGGGGCAGGTGACAGCTTCTGAAATCAGGCAGGGCAGTTCCCAACATTTTCTTATCCTGTTTTCCTTTTATTAACTTTAGTTATGTAAAGATTAGGACTCCTAGATTTATTAAAATTTAATGAAAATTTCCTATTCCTTCAATAATACTTTAGGATTAGAACTCTTTAATTATATTTACATTATGTCCACCTTTGTGTTTATTGTTTTGTGCATTTTGATTATGCATATATTTCAAATACATAACATATTATTTTATAGAGGTAATATTTACTTATAAATATCTACATATTTGCCCTTTCTGCTCTCTCTCTTTTCTTTTTGCATTTATGTTTCTCTGTAAAGAATTCCATTTTATAGTATTTTTTTAATTGAAGTTCTGCTGACCCATTAATTTTTTAGTTCCTGTTTGCTGAAAATGTCTTCAGTTTGTCTTGGTTTTGGAAAGTAATTTTCACTTTGCAAAGAAAGCAATGTTGGCAGGTTTTTTTTCTGTATTATGAAATAGTATTTCATTATCTTATCAGTCCAGTTATTACTGTTGAGAAGTAAGCAGTAGCTCTTACCACTGTGCATTTGAACATAGAATGCCTTTTTTTCCCTACACCTACTTTGTTTAGAATGGCTATCATTAACTTATCATGGAGGTCGTATTATGTGCTACACTGTATCATTGTTTTTACTGTTATTCAGTTACAGTTGTCCCATCTTTTTTCTCATTGTTTTCCCCACCCCCATAGTCAATTTCCACCCCACTGTCTGTGCCTGTGAGTCCTCTATTCATGTTCCTTGACTTGCCCTTTCTCTTTCTTTCTCCCATTACTCCCCGCCCCCTTCCCTTCTGATCACTGTCTGTTCTTTATTTCCATGTCTCTGGCTCTATTTTGCTCATTTGTTTGGTTTGTTGATTAGGTTCCACTTATAGATGAGATCATATGGTATTTGTCTTTCACCACCTGGGTTATTTCACTTAGCATCTAGTTCTATCCTTGCTGTTGCAAAGGGTAGAAGTTCCTTCTTTATTTCTGCTGCATAGTGTTCCATTATGTAAATGTATCACAGTTTTTCGATCCACTCATTTACTGTTGGGCACTTAGGATGTTTCCAGCACTTGGCTATTGTAAATAATGCAACTATGAACATTGGGACACATAGGTTCTTTTGAATTGGTATTTCAGGATTCTTACAGTATAATCCCAGCAGAAAGATCACTTGATCAAAAGCCAGTTCCATCTTTAGTTTTTTGAAGAATTTCCATACTATTTTCCACAGTGACTTCACCAGTCTGTATTCCCACCAACAGTGCACTAGGGTTCCCTTTTCTCCACAACATTGTCAGTACTTGTTTGTTGATTTGCTTATGATGGCCATTCTGACTGGTATGAAGTGGTATCTCATTGTGGTTTTAATTGACAACTCTCTGATGGCTAGTGATGTTGAGCATTTTTTCATTTGTCTGTGTGCCTTCTGTATGTGTTCCTTGGAGAGGTGTCTGTTCAAATCCTTTGCCTAATTTTTAATTTTTTTTGTCTTCCTGGAGCAGAGTCATGTGAGTTCTTTATATATTTTTGAGATCAAACCCTTGTCTGAGGTATCATTATCAAATGTTTCCCCATATCTTTGCTAATGATGCTTCAGTTCCCTTTTCATTTTGTTGATGTTTTCTTTAGCCATGCAGAAGCTTTTTAATTTAATGGATGCATCTTCCAGACAATTAGTCAACCAGCACATGGTGGTGCTGAACTACAAGCCAGATCCAATGGACCTAACTAATATATATATATATTTCATCCCAAAGAAGCAAGACATACATTCTTTTCAAGTGCATATGTACTGCACTTTATATTTTTAATTTAATTTTATTTTATTGGTTATGCTTTTCCCCCTCTCTCCTCCTCCCACTTCCCTGTGGCTAACCCCCATGTGATCTCCATTTCTGTGGTTCTGTTCCTGTTCTGTTTGATTAGTTTACTTTTGCTTTAGGTGTGGTTGTTAATATTTGTGAGTTTGCAGTCTTTTTGCTGTCCTATTTTTTATCTTCTTTTTCTTAGATAAGTCCCTTTAACATTTCACATAATAAGGGGTTGGTGATGATGAACTCCTTTAACTTGACTTTATCTGAGAAGCACTTTATCTGCCCTTTCATTCTAAATGACAGCTTCGCTGGATAGAGCAATCTTGAATGTAGGTCCTTGACTTTCATGACTTGGAATACTTCTTTCCAGCCCCTTCTTGCCTGTAAGGTCTCTTTTGAGAAATCAACTGACAGTCTGATGGGAACTCCTTTGTAGGTGACTGTTCCCTTATCCCTTGCTGCTTCTAGAATTCTCTCCTTCATTTTAATCTTGGCTAGTGTAATTATGATGTGCCTTGGTGTGTTCCTCCTTGGGTCCAACTTCTTTGGGACTCTCTGAGCTTTCTGGACTTCCTGGAAGTCTATTTCCTTTGCCAGATTGGGGAAGTTCTCCTTTATTATTTGTTCAAATAAGTTTTCCACTTGTTGCTCTTCCTCTTCCGCTGCTGGTACTCCTATAATTCGGATGTTGGGATGTTTAAAGATGTCCTGGAGGTTCCTAAGCCTCTCCTCATTTTTTTTGAATTCTTATTTCTTCCTTGTTTTCTGTTTGGTTGTTTCTTTCTTCCTTCTGCTCCACTCCATTGATTTAAGTCCTAGCTTTCTTCCCATCTCTATTGGTTCCCTGTGCATTTTTCTTCATTTCACTTAGTGTAGCCTTCATTTTTTCATCTAATGTGTGACCAAAATCAACCAACTCTGTGAGCATCCTGATCACCAGTGCTTTGAACTGTGCATCTGATAGGTTGGCTTTCTGTTGATGGCTTAGAAGTATTGGCTTTGGGGCTTTGATCTGTTCTTCAGCTTGAGCCATATATTTTGTTGTTGTTGTTTTTGGTCTGGTCGCACCTGTTACATAGTGAGGGATGGAGCCTTAGGTGTTCACCAGGGCGGGGAAACCCAGTTGCTGGGATGTGATGCTGTATGTGGGGGCAGGCTCCAAGAGGGAATAGTGGCTCTTGTTCCTCTCTCTCTGGTATTTTAGTCTCTTCGGCCATTTCCCACAAGCAAATTGGGCCCTTCTCGTGCTGCCTCCTGAGTGGGTGGGCCTGTGTATGCTCTAGGAGCCTGTGGGCCTTTCCAACATACTCTTCTGTGATGCTGGGAGTCTCTCCAGTCATGTCAACCTCCACAAGTGTTTTCAATTGGTGCTTTTAGGCTTTATTTCATGGTGCTGGGTCCCTGGGTTGTGCAGTCTGTCTCCCCATTTTAGCCTGTTTTATCTGCATGCAAATGTGTGTCTATGATCCGCCAGTGGCCTTCAGGGCCAGGGACACCAACCACCTCTTTCTCCTGCCACAGTCCCTCTCTGCGGGCCACTGACTCTCCCTTCCTACCAGTCTGGATGAATGGTTGTTGAACTTCCTTACAGTTCAATTTTCTGTCAGATATGGTTGTTGTTTTTTTTTCTAAATCTTTGTTGTCCTTAATCTTGATTGTGGGAGGAGGCATAGTTTGTCCACCTATACCTCCATCTTTGCCAGAAATCTGTACCACATTTTAAATTGGACCTTTTACTCTTGTTGCTTATGTGTGGAAATATCTAGAATATATGTAATGCTCAATAATAGTTAATTCATGGTTTTGCCTAATATAGTATTATAGTTCCTAAAATTTAAGTTGTAAGTATTATATCATAGTATTACAATTTTTGAAATTTAAGTTAGTAAAATTAAAATTTATATTAAAATAATTCAGTTTAGCATAAATATATGATAGATTATATTAGAACTATTTCTCAATTATGTCTAATATATAACTTACAACTTACTCGCAACTTAAATGTTACATAAGCTGATGAAATAAAAATTACTTTTATAGGATATTACTTAGTATTCATGTTTTTTTAAACTTTCCTTTCAAATACATATGTATAAGTTTTTGTAATATATTTTCAAGAAATTGTTTCAAAGAGACTAATTTTTTTATTTATTTTTTATTTTAGTTGTTCTTGTACAGTTTTCTGTCTTTTGCTCCCATTCCAGCCCACCGCCCCAGCTCTCCCCTCCCCCCTCCCATTTCCACCCCCGCTAGTTTTGTCCATGTGACCTTTATGCTTGTTGCTCCAAACTCTTCCCCTTTACCCCTGAAATTCCCTCCCTCTCCCCTCTGGTGACTATCAACCCCTTCTCAATTTCAGTGTCTTTGGTTATATTGTGCTTGTTTGTTT
>PVKU01016029.1:0-16119 GCA_004027475.1 Anoura caudifer | reverse complement strand
AATTATGATGTGTCTTGAAGTGGGCCTCTTTGGGTTCCTCTTGATTGGGACTCTCTGTGATTCCTGGATTTGTGTGACTTTTTCTCTCATCAAATTAGGGAAGTTTTCCATCATTACTTTTTCAAATAGGTTTTCTATCCCTTGCTTTTCTTCTTCTCCCTCTGGTATCCCTATTATACGGATATTATTATGTTTCATATTGTCTGGTATTTCTCTTAATCCCTCTTCATTTTTTCTGAGCCTCTTTTCCTTTTCTTGCTCTTTCTGGATGTTTTTTTCTGCTTTGTCCTCCAACTCACTGATCCGATCTTCTGCTTCATCAATTCTGCTTTTCATTCCTTCCACTGTGTTCTTCAGTTCAGAAATTGTATTTTTCATTTCCTCTTGGCCCTTGTTGATATTTTCTATTTCCTTTTTCATGTTAATATAGTTTACAGTGAGTTCTTGGTAGCTTCCCTTGTAGTTACTGATAGCTCATTGAGAGCTCTTGGAGCTTCCCGACAACCATTGCTTTGAACTCAAAATCTGATAGTTGAGTTGCCATTTCATTTAGCATTCTTTCTGGGGCTAACTCCTTTTCTTTCATTTGGGGGTTGTTTCTTTGTCTTCCCATTGTTTGTGTTGCTCTTCTTGTTAGGCTCAGTTTCTTAAATTGATTTGTTCTGGTTCCCTGGGTTTATGGTGTGAACTTCTGTGGTAGAATGCCTGTGAGATTCAGTGGTGCTGTCTCCTTCAGGTATCCTGGTGTTCACGGCTTCCAGTGTCTCAGCTGTTGAAATGCCCCCTCTCTGGGACCAACTGTGGTCTTTCCACAGTTCCAGGGTTTGTTTCATTTTTTTTTTCCTCACTCATATGTGTTTAAAAAGAGAAAAGAGGAGGAAAGGAAAAAAAGAAAAGAAGGAAAAGGAAATAAAAAATGAAAAGAGAATAAAGAAAAGCAGAATGAAAAAGAAAAGAAGAAAAAAAGAGAAAGGAAGATGAGATAAGCTTGGAAAGAAAGGAAGAAGGAATAAAACAAGAAAGAAGTAATGAGAAGCAAAAAGGAGTTGAGGGGTAAAAAAGATCAAAATAATAAAAAATTAATAATAAAAAAGAGAAAAAGAAAAAAACCCACAAAAAAAATCAAAAACCGAAAAACACCAAAACCGCCAACTCTTGCTGTTATCAATGTTGCCAAGCTGGTTTTTCTGGCCTTGATGACTGCAGTGGCTGAGGAGTGACCGTATTGTTTTTCTCCTTGTTCAGCACTCAGTTTTCTTTGGCCTACTGTCCTCAGAGCTAGCCCAGGCCTCTCCGCACAGGGCCTCAGGTGTGTCTTCTGCGGAGGCAGGCGCCTACAGTGGTCAGGAGCATGCAAGCACTGATGATCTTTCAGCCTTCCATGCACAGGTGCCAACTGTCCTGTGAGCACAAATCAACCCCCACACAGGTTGCACACCAGTGTCTAAGATCTCCCAGCAGCCCACTCAGGTCTCTGATGGCTCAATGGCGCCGAGAGACCATATCGCTGCTCCCCGCTCGTGCGGGGGCAGAGAGACCATA
Source organism: Anoura caudifer (assembly GCA_004027475.1). Lineage (NCBI taxonomy): Eukaryota > Metazoa > Chordata > Mammalia > Chiroptera > Phyllostomidae > Anoura > Anoura caudifer. The sequence continues at coordinate 14,577 of PVKU01016029.1, read as the reverse complement.
GGGGCACCCAGCGACTGTACCACGAGTCTCTTAGTGGCACGGTGGTGTGAACGGATCCCCAGGCAGCTGTCACATTGGTGTGTGGGCATAGACAGAAGTGCAAGCTCCAACACTCAGTCTTCCCAGGGCTGTGAGATCTTAACTCCTCTCTGTGAGACTTCAAGCAACCAGGTTTATCCCAGTGCTGCCGAGACCTTGTTTGGCTCATCAGGGAGTGGTTGACCCAGCTCCCTCCCTAGAGTCTTACGGCCAGCACTGGCCCAGGATCTCAACCCCCGCCCTGGTCTCCTTGCTGCTGGAGTACTCTCCTTACTGTCTGGTTTTTCAATGTCCACTGCAATTTTTGATTTCCTGTTTTCAAATATGCTGAGTTTCTGGTGTCTGTTTGCTGTGTGCTCCATTGTAAATTGTCCTGGTTTTTCACCTGTGTGAAGGGGGAAGAGGGCTGTGCATCCTCTTACTGTGCCGCCATCTTCTCTGCACTATTATTTTTTAATCCTCACCTGAGGATATGTTTATAGATTTTAGAGAAAGAAGGGAGAGAGGGAGAGAGAATGAAACATCAATGTGAGACACAAACATTGATTGGTTGCCTCCTGTACATGTCTTGACTGGGGATTGAACCTACAACCTTTTGGTGTGTCAAATGACATTCCAGCCAACTGACCCACCTGGCCAGGACTGTTTAATAATTTTTTATTTCAGAAAAGAAGAACATAAAAATCCCCAAATTTAGACACTGCCATAGAATATAACTGCATTAATTATTTATTGAATTACTATAAAATGATACTATAAACATTGTTCTATATAAAATTTAAAACAACCCTATGAATCAAATTATGGCTTACACAGTTGTATTCTTTTAGTAGATCAGGAAACTTCATGTCGGAGGGGTGAAAGGTATTACAGAGGGCCACAAAACTAATAAATGGCAAACCTAGCCAGATGGCTGGACATAGAATGCATCAATTATGTATGGTTGTTGTCCATGCAACATTAATTTCAGGTACTCAGAAACACAGAGTGATTAGTCCAGCTCTAATAGACTTAACAGATTCTTCTACAATAAATAAATGCTATAAAGTTCTGCAATGGAAGTAAATAAAGAGCCCAGTGAAAGTACCAAAAGAATAATTACCATTTCTCTCTCTGTGAAGGGAGAGAGGGAGCAAAAGGTCATAGGAGAGATAGTTCCAATGATGAGGAGGTGCTCACTATGCAGGCTGAGCAGTGTGGCACAGGGCAAGGGAGCCAACAAGTGCAAGCACAGCAGTAAGGAGCAGCCTGGTGAAATCAGAAATACTTGTAGTTCAGTACAGCTTGGTGTTTATGTGGAGGGCAGAAGGTGGTGAGGAAATGTGAGAAATGATGCATCTAGACAATGGGGGAAGTCCATGAAAGATTTTATAACCTTTGCTAACATTTTTAAATTAAAATTGTACAGCATTGGGAAACATGAAAAAATAAGTATGTTTAAAATTTTATTCTAAAAGTCAATTCTTTTTATGAGTAGAAATAGGGTAATCAGGAGCAAAACAGGAGTTGGAAAGAGCAAGTGGGAGAGTATCCAAGCATCCAGTTTGACATGATGATGACCCTGCGCAGCAGTTTGGGTTGTTTTTTCATGTTTCACACACTGTGCTTATAATCTGTAGAGTTATCATGTAAAGTGATTTAGCAATATGTAGCTAGAGTAATAAAATTTTTCCTACTAAGGAAAACAATTAGAATGATTTTTAAAAGAAAAGTAATTAGTATATTCAATAGATAGATCTGAACCTCTTTACATTAGTGAAAATAATAGGGAAAGAAAAATTCATAAAATAACTTCAAGTGACCATTAAATACGTGCAAAGAAATATTTGTAATAACTAATAACTTAAGGCATGTATTAAAACATAAGTTTTACAATTTTTTAAAATCCATACTTCACAAGGCAAAGTGACATCTCCAAATGCTTTTGGTGAAATTGTAAGTTGAACCAGATAGCCCAAAAATAAATTGGATAATAGCTACAAAGAAAAGTTTATATTTTTCTTATTCTTTTATTCAATACTTCAACTCTTGGAAATTGATTTGAATAAATAACAAGGTAGCCTACTATAGTGGTTAACAGCATGATTGCTGACATTATATCACTAGGATTTAAATATAACAGCTGTATGACTTTAGGCAAGTTACTTAATATCCCCATTTTTCAGTTTCTTTGACTGGAATATGTGGCTCATAATAGGACCTGCTTTAAAGTGTTGTTATGAACCTAAAATGAGTTGTTTGTTAAGCCCTCAAAACGTGTACATAGTAAGTATTAAATGAGTACTTATTTAGTAAATGGACATAAATATTTATGTATAAACATACTCCTCACAGCATATGCACAATATAAGAAAACAACCTAAAACAGTCAATGTTAAAGGAATAAATAAACTACATTATGTTTATTAATTGTCTGTAAGTGAGATGAAGAAAAACATCCCAAAGTTGGAAGTACCAGAATAGGTAACCCAACTATTAGATATATGTTAGATAGATTATAGGTAGGGAAGTAAGTGCATAGATTGATAGATGATAGATGAGAGATGATAGATAGATAGGTAGGTAGGTAGGTAGATAGATAGATAGAAAGAAAAATAGATAGACAGATGGGAAGGAAAGAAAGAAGGGAAGACAGAATGGTAGAAAAACATACAGGGAGAAAGTAAGGGATGGCAGGAAGGGAAGGAATAAAAGAAGGAAAAGAATAAAGGGAAGGAAGAAAAGGAAAAGGGAGGAAGGCAAGGTGTTAAGTATATTCATTGTGCAACCTTCATCACTATCCATCTCCAGAACTTTTTATCATTCCGGAATAAAATTCTGTACCCATTAAACAATAACTACCCTTTTCCAAGACCCTGGTAATCACCATTCTATTTTCTGTCTCTATGAATTTGACTATTTCAGGTACCTCATGTAAGTGGAATCATATATGTCTTTCTGTATCTGGCTTATTTCACTTAGTATGATGTCTTCAAGGTTTATACATGTATCATGTTGCAGCACACATCAGAATTACATAGATTTTTAAAGTTTAATGATTGTCATTGTATGTATATACCACATTCTTTTAATTCACTTATTTTTCAAGATAAATTAGGTTGCTTTCACCTTTTGGCTATTGTGAATAATGTTATTAAGAACATGAGCGTACAAACATTTGTTTGTCTCTGCTTTCAATTTTGTGGGATGTATACCTAGAAGTGGAATTGTAAGATCATATGGTAATTCTATGTTTAAATTTTTGAGGAACCATAAAAATTTTTTCATAATGGCTACATCATTTTATGTTTTCACTGACAACACACAAGTGTTCTAATTTACCCTCATCCCAGACAACATACAGGGTATGTCTGAAAAAGTCTAGCCATTGTTAATATAATGAGAATGGCTTGTGCAACATTGATGTTACCTGGCAGCCAAGAAGAGTGGACTGGAATGCACGTGTGCAAACAATGATGACTTCACTGTACTAGTCAGTGGGGACAGTAGACACTGTTGAGTGAACATGTGTACTGTGTGGATGTGTCATATTCAAAATGACTGGGTTAGTAGGGCAATGAATCTGCATCAGATTTTGCATTAAGCTTGACTATTCCTTAGTGGAAACTATTCAGATGATTCAGAATGCCACAGTTAAGGGCAACTGGTGATTGGCAGCTTCATCATGACAATGTGCCTGCTCATACATCATGTCCTGTGCAGTTTTTTGGCAAAACATCAAATTGCCTAAGTGACTCAACTACCCTACAACCCAGATTTAGGACCCTGTGATTTCTGGCTTTTCCCAAAACTAAAATCACTTTTGAAAAGCAAGAGATTTCAGACCATCAATGAGATTCAGGAAAATACAATGGGGCAGTGATTGGAAGAACTGTGTGAGGTCTCAAAGTGCATACTTTGAAGGGGACTGAGGTGTCATTGTCCTATGTACAATGTTTTTTGTATCTTGTATCTTCTTCAATGATGTCTCTATTTTTCATAGTATATGTCTGGATACTTTCTGGACGGATCTCATACAGTGTGATAAAGATATTGTATTCAATAAATGGTGTTGGGGTAATTGGACAGATACATGCAAAAAAAAAATGAAACTTGACCACCTCTTTATATCATACACAAGAATGAACTCAACATGAATTAAAGACTTAAATGTTAGACTCAAAACCCTAAAAGCCCTAGAAGAAAACATAGGTTGTAAAATCTCAAACATTTCTCTTGGCAATATTTTTTTCTGACATACCTCCTCAGGCAAGGGAATAAAAAATAAATAAACAATTTGGACAACATCAAACTAAAAAGTTTTTGCACAGCAAAGGAAACGTCAACAAAATGAAAAGATAACCTAGTAAATAGGATACAATGATACATCTGAAAAGGACTTATCTAAAATTTATAATAAAACTTATACAACACACACATGAAGAAACCACATACTATCTACTTAAAAGATGGGCAAAGACATGAATAGACACTTCTCCAAAGAGGACATACAGATGGCTAATAGACATATGAAAAGATGCTCAACATTGCTAATCATCACAGAAATTCAAATGCAAACGACAACGAGATATCACCTAACAGCTGTCACAATGGCTATCATCAACAAACCAACAATAAAGTGTTGTTGAGTATGTGGAGAAAAGGGAACCCTTGTACCCTGTTGGTGAGAATGCAGATTGATGCAGCCATTGTAGAAAACAGTATGGCGTTTTCTCAAAAGATTGAAATGCAGCTGCCTTTTGACCAAGAGATTCTACTTCTGGGAATATAGCTGAAGAAACTGAAGTAATTTGAAAAATATATGCACCCTTATGTTCATTGTATTGTTATTTACAATAGCCAATACTTGGAGGCATCTCTAGTGCCCATCAATTGTTGAGAGGATAAAAAAGCTGTGGTGTATTTACACAATAAAAATACTACTCAGCCATAAAAAATAGCAGGAAATATTACATTTTGTGTCAGCATAGATGGACCTGGAGAGCATGATGCTTAGTGAAATAAGCCAATCAGAGAAAGACAAATACCATATGATTTCACTACACATTGTATCTAATCACCAAAATAAACTAACAAACAAAAAAGAAACAGACTCATAGATACAGAGAACTAACTGACAGGTATTTGAGGGGAGGAGTGTAGGGTGGGGCTGTGTGAAAAAGATAAAGGATTAAGCAAAACAAAAAGAAAAAAAAGTAAAAAAATCTCATAGACAGATAACAATATTGTGATTACCGGAGGGAATTGGGGGTAGAGGGAGTTAGAAGAGACTTCAGGGGGAACAATCAGTGATGGGAGCAGATTTGACTTGGGGAGGTGAACACACAATACAATATTCAGATGATGTGTTATAGAAATGCATATCTGAAACATATAATTTTATTATTCACCCCCCAAAATTCACCGCCCAAAATTCAATAAAAATTTAAGAAAAATGGAAGCTTTAATAGCAGACTTGATCAAGGAGAAGAAAGAGTAAGCAAAATTAAAGATCAGTCACTTAAAATTATCCAATTAGAAGAGAAAAAAGAAGGAAAAGAAATGAAAAAAGTCTACAGGATTTATGGGAAACTATTAAGAGAGGCAACATTCTCACTATGGGAGTCCCAGAAAAACAAAAGGTGAAGGAGTTGTTCACCACTAGACTGTCTGACATTAAAAGCTAAAGGGAGTTCTTCAAGCTGAAGCAAAACTAGTAAAATTAAAATATATTGAAGTGTAAAACACTAGTAAAGATATATATGTAGTTAAATTTGGAATACCCTAATATTCTAATGGTAGAGTATAAAACATATAACTCTAGTATAAACTAAAATACAAAAATATAAAAATAAGTATGGACTACAATAATTTGTTAATGGTTACATAATATAAAAGATATAAATTGTGACATTTAAAACATGAAATATAGCAGGTAATAAAAGTGGAGATTTTTGTATGTGATAAAAGTTATCAGCTTAAAATAGACTATTATAATTATAAGATGTTTTACATAAACCTCACTGTAACTACAGGCAGAACCTAAAATAGATTTTAAAAATTGAGGGAAAAAATTAAAGGAAATCGTTAAATCACAAAGGAAGACAGCAAGAGAGGAGGAAAGGAACATGGCATATGCAAAATGCCCAGGAAACAATTAACAAATTGGCAATCGTACAGCCTTTAAATGTAAATGGACCAAATTCTCTAATCAGTACACGTGGAATGGCTAAATGGTTTAAAAAATAAGACCTTTTAGAGTTTAGACTGTTGCCTGTGGACTGAAGGAATGAAAAAATATATTCCATGCAAGTGGAAATCAAAAAAGAGCAAGGGTAGTTGTATCAGACAAAATAGATTTTAACTCAAAAATTGTAACATAAAATGAAGAAGGTAATTATATATTGTTAAAGGGGTTATTCATTGCAGGAAGTAACAATTATAAATATGTATACAGCCAACATTGGAGCACTGAAATTTATAAAGCAAATACTAATAAATCTGAAGGGAGAGCTGCAGTCCAATGTTCATGGCAGCATTATATACAATAGCCAAAATAAGAAAACGTCCTGTGTGCCTTAACAGATGACTGGATAAAGAAAATGTTGTATACATATACAATGGAATGTTAATCAGACTTAAAAAAGAAAGAAATCTTGACATTTTCAACAATATGTATTAACCTGTAGGACGTTAAGCTAAGTGAAATAAACCAGACACAGAAAAAAAAAAAACTACTGTAAGGTATTCACTGAGGAAGAAGGAGAGTGAGCCAGAAGCAGGGCAAGCAGAGGTTTATTGGGAAGTGCTGCCGGGCGAGGTTCACTGGTCCGGGGGACCGCGGGCCAGGGAAGTCACGATTCCTTTGTTCTTGGGAAGGAGTTTTGTACAAAAAAACGCGGGTGAGGGTAGCGTGGCGATCAGTAAGGGGTGATCCAACCCCTCTTGGGTTGGAGGTGTCACATGACTTTGGGGAGGCTTAGATACAGCTTTCAGCTTTTTCTTGCAGGAACTCGCACAGCCTCTTTTGTTTCCCTGCCAACCTTACATTCCTACCTCTTTGATAGGATGAAGGGCGAAGTGATATCATCTGGCCACTTCCTGCTGACTTATAGGCGGCAAGGGGATGGGGGATCAGAGGCCAGAGGGTCAGTTGGCAAGGAGGAATAGGGATGGAGGAGCATTTGGTTTACAGTGATGCGAGAAATTTCGCGGATGTGTTTCTGCAAAAAATTAAGGAAGCAAGGACCAAGCATTAGTAATATACAAATGACAAAGAGGGGGCCTAGGATTGGGGCTAGCCATGTGAAGAGAAGGGACTTCGACCAGGGGTTCAGTGTCTCAGGGTTAGAGATGTCTTGATGGAGCTTATCCTGCAGGTGTTGCAGGGTGCTGGCATTTTCTTCTACTAGTCCGCTTTCATTGCCGTAGAAGCAGCACTGCTCCTGCAGGAAAAGACATGTCCTTCCCTTCTCGACTGTGAGGAGGTCTAAGGCTCCACGATTTTGCAGGGCAACTTGGGTCATTGAGGTTATCTGTCTTTGGAGAGAAGCTAGTGAGGTGGCCAAGACACTAAGAGCCTGTTCTAGGTTGGCTCTAAGCTGATTAGTCGCCCAGAGGCTGTGAGCCAGATCGCCTCCACCTATGCCTGTAGCTACCAGGGTGGTAGCAAACGTCCGTCCTACCAGGATGGGGAGGAAGGCTGCCCACTTCGTCCTAGGTCTAGTCAGCTTGCTGAAAAGTTCTCCCTCACCATAGTGCATTAACTGCAGGGCCAGGGCCACAGGAATACAGGGTAAACTGGATGAGGAGTTGATGGGTCTGACTAAAGAGACCCATTGCACCAAAAGAAAGTACCTGTTGGGCTGGTAAGTGTACCGGACACCGTTACCATCTGGTTACAGGTTGAGGTAGTTAGCGCAGGGTTGCTGGTATAACAGACTTGAGGGTTCTCTGAGGAAAGTTCCTGGAACAGCGGGACATCATACAAGGAAGGAGATAGGGGAGGTTAAGGTATTAAGGACAGCAGGTATGGGGACAGTGGTGATCTAGAAATGCACAAAGGAAGCAGTCAGTTAGGTTTCCAATATCAACCTAATTGAACAGTCTTATTCCTTGCCTGATGAGTTTTAGCCAGGAGAAGGGGCCTCTTTTCTCCCCGGGGGGCCAGGTGAACTTCAAGAGATTCTTCTTGAGTGAGGATGTCATTCGCAAGGTCGGTCAGGTTGGCTACTGTGGGTGAGGCCAGAGTATAAGACCTAAAAATGGTGAGGAAGCCCAATGGATAGGCATTGGAAATAGATTTATAGCCTTTTTCCCATCTGGTGTTCCAGGGGTCTATAGTGGTGAATTTCCACAGGTGGTTTTTACACCATTTATGGAAATTACAGCTATAGTATGGACACCCCCCATACGTGTCGGGCCACTGCTTGCACCTTTCTTCAGTCTGGTCATAAAGGAAGCACATAGCATGTTGTACTTGATAATGAGCTGGGCCTTAAAGGCTGTCTTTCAGGTTGTTGGAGGCATTAAGGGTGATAGGTTTGGAGCAGCCGGTTACCAGGCAATCAGTTTTGGCCATATAGTGAGTAGAAGTTTTGCCATTCCATGAGTAAGATTCCTATGGAATCTCCCCAGATACTGTTTTTTTTTTTTTTTTTTTTTTTTAGTTTAGTTTAGTTCATGGGTTGGCCTGGGAGACTGGGTTTAGTAGGAGTTGGAGAAGAAGCAGAGGGAGGTACAGGCTGCGAACTGGCAGGGTCGCGGGTGAGGTGAACTCGAGTGTCCCCCAGGAGCTCCAATTTCCATTCATTGGTGGCCAGGGCCAATTTGAGGCAGGAGACATGGATCCAGGAAGGGGAGCCCAGGAGCTTAGCCACTGTAAGGGTGGTCAGTATTACCATATATGGTTCAGTCCACTTGGGTTGGAGTGACTCTGGTCAGAGTTCTTTGAGCAGAACCCGGTCTCCTGGCTGGAGAGGAATCTTGGGGTGGGCCTTGTCTGGTCCCCCCACTGGCAGGAGGGTTTGGTCAGTGTGCTCTCTGAGGAAGTATCTCAGGAGGGATAGGTAGGGTAAGTAGGAAGCCAGTGGAGGAGGAGAGACTGGTAAGTTGTTATCGATTAAGAATGGTCTACCATATAGCAGTTCAAAAGGGCTTAAGCCTGAAGGCTCCTGGGGGGCTGCCTGAATCCTGGTCAAGGCCAGGGGGAGGAGGGTAGGCCAAGAATTTTTAGTTTCTATGGAGAGTTTGGTTAAGGGAGTTTTGAGAATGCTATTAGCTCTTTCAACTTTACCCAACAACTGTGGGTGGTAGGGTACGTGGAGTTCCCAGGTGATCCCCAAGGAGGCAGAGACGTGCTGGGTGATCTGAGATGTGAAAGCTGTCCCGTTGTCTGACTGGATGGAGGCTGGCAGTCCAAAGCGTGGTATGATATGCTCGATGAGAAGGGCAGCAGCTGTATCGGCCATCTCACGAGTGGTGGGGTAAGCTTCTATCCAGCCTGAAAAAGTGTCAATGAAAGTTAAGAGGCAGCGGTATTTTTTGTGAGGGGGCATGTGAGTAAAGTTAATTTGCTAGTCCTGGCCCAGGAGGTATCCCCTCATCTGGTGAGTTGGGAAGCAAGGACAGAGGCCTCCTTGGGAGGAGGTCTTGGAGCAGACTGAGCACTTGGCATGTACCTGCCTGATAGTCTGGAGGAGGCTGGGGAAAGAAAACAGTGGGTCTAGAAACCTGAATAGAGCTTTTGGTCCAATATGTAATGACTGGCGGATTTCAGAGAGGAGGGTGGTTGCCTGTTGCTGTGGAATTGCTAGCTTGCCATGAATGAAAATCCAGCTGTGGTCACCCAGCTGACCTCCCCTGCTGAAGAGGAAGGAATACTCTTGGGGGGTGTAGGAGGGTTTTAGGGGGGTGGAAAGGAATAGTATAGGAGAAGGAGAAGTGCCCGCAGTGAGTTGGCATGCAGTCGCATTGGCCCGAGCATTACCCCGGGTAATGGGATCCCTGGAGGTCTGGTGTCCTTTGCAATGAGCTACAGCCACTTAGGTAGGGAGCTGCAAGACTTCAAGGAGCTTAGATATAAAGGAAACATTAACAATAGGAGAATCTTTGGTGGTGAGGAAGCCTCGCTCTTTCCACAGGGCCGAGTGGCTGTGGATGATTAAGAAAGCATATTTGGAATCTGTGTAGATGGTTACACGTTTGCCTTCTGCAAGGGTGAGAGCTCTTGTGAGAGCAATGAGTTCAGCCTTTTGAGAGGTGTTACCTCCAGGGAGTCAGCGAGCCTCTAGTGTAGAGGTGAGGGTGACTACTGCATAAGCAGTTTTTTGTCGCCCATCTGGCCCCAGAACTGAACTGCCATCAACAAACAGAGTTAGATCTAAATTAGGAAGAGGAGAGTCTGACAGGCTTTCTCCAGGTTGGCTGAGAAAATCGAGTCCTTCAGGACACGAGTGGGTGGGTTCAGAGTCAGTTGTGGGGATTGGCAGGAGAGTAGCTGGGTTAAGGCGGGGGGAGAGGCGGCGGGAAAGAGAGGGGGTTTCTACGAATAGAAGGTGAAGTTCTTGGATGCGAGAGGGACCCATCAAGGACAGAGACTTATGAGTTAGTAAGTCAGTGAGCTGGTGTGGTGAGACTACTGTTATTGGCTGGCAGAAAGCGAGTTTGAGAGCTTCTTTGGCTAGTTCAGCTGCTTCCCAAAGCTCGGAGACAGGGCTGCCAGCCTCTGACAGTTGAATCAAGTTGTTTGGAGAGGTAGGCTACTGGGCGATAGGTGGGGCCAACAGGCTGGGCCAGGATACCTACCGCTGTTCCGCACCGCTCATCATTAAAGAGATGGAAAGGACATTTAGGATTAAGCAAGTTCAAAGGCAGAACCTTTAGGAGGGCATCTCGCAGAGCTCTGAAAGCCTTCTGCACCTCATTGGGGGAGGTGAGGGGTCCTGACAGGGTTTCTTTAGTGGCCTCGTAGACAGGTTTAGATAGAAGGGCTAAGTTGGAAACCCAATGTCTAAAAAACCCTGCTAATCCTAGGGAGGATAGAATTTGGTCTCTGTTGGCAGGGGATTGAAGGCTGCGAAGAAGGTGAGCGAAGTCTACTGTGAGACTCTGCATGGTAGGAGTGAGGGACAGATCCAGGTAAGTAACAGTTGAGGTGGATAGTTGAGCTTTAGAAGGGGAAACTCGGTAACCTTTTGCAGCAAGGAAATTAAGTAGAGTGGCCGTGTGCTGCTGGGAGTCTTCCAGAGAGGAGCTGCAGAGGAGAATGTCATCTACATACTGTAGGATGGTGCTGGTATCTAGTTCACAGACTGCTACTTCACGAGCCAGGGCCTGTCCAAAGAGATGGGGAGTATCTCTGAACCCCTGGGGAAGGATGGTCCAGGTTAGCTGTTGTGACATATTAGTGTTGGGGTCCGTCCAGGTAAAGGCAAATGGGAAGTATGAGTTTGGGTGGACAGGAATGGTAAAAAAAGCATCTTTGAGATTGAGGACTGAGAAGTGGGTGGTATCTGGCAGGATGTGGGACAGGAGGGTATTTGAGTTAGGTACAACTGGGTGGAGAGGAATAACTGCCTCATTAATAAGCCTGAGATCTTGGACAAGGTGATATGTTCGTAACGGCTTTCAGACAGGAAGGATAGGAGTATTGCAGGGAAAGTTGATAGGTATGAGGAGGCCCTGTCCTAGAAGGCAAGAGACAATAGGTTTAAGGCCCCTGCAGTGAGTTTCTGAAATTGGAAACAGGTTGGGACAGAAAGGAAGTAGGACCCTTTAGGCAGACAGTGACAGGAGGGTAGTGAGTGGCTATAACTGGAGTCGAGGTATCCCATATGAGGGGATTGACGAGGTCTGGGGAGATGGGTGCCATGGCAGGCGGGGTAGAGTTTTCAAGTGGAGGAAGGAGGAGCTGGGAGGACTATCCCGGAGTTGTGGTTATGTGTAATGATGGCCTGAGGAGTTGTAAAATGTCTCTCCCAAGGAGAGGGACAGGGCAGGAGGGTATGACTAAGGAGTGAGTAAAAGGGATGTTGTCAAGGCTGCAGTTCAGAGGAAGGTTGCAGAGAGGGCAGGATGGGCTCCCGTTTACCCCATGACCGACACCTGGGAGGGTGCAAGAGGATCAGTGTGATGGCAAAACAGAGTAGGTAGCCCCAGTGTCCACAAGGAAGGAGACGGACTTACCCGCTACCTGCAGTGTTACCCTGGGCTCGACGAGGGTGATAGGGGTCTCCAAGTCCAGGCCATGTCAGTCGTTCATGAGGCCAAGGAGTTCCAGAGCTGGGGCCGCCAGGCTTAGCAAGTCCCCATTCTGGGTAGCTGATCCCCCACGTGGAGGTGCCGAGCATGAGTCCCTGAGGGGAAAGGCATCTCTACAATGGCCAAACTGCTTGCAGTCAGGACACGGCTTAGTTGGCAGCCGTGGACATGGGCACCAGTGGATGCAGTGTCCCTCCTTACTGCATTTGAAGCAGGCTTCTGGCGGGGTCCCTTTCAGTGGCCCAGACTTAGGTTTGGTGCTTTGATCACCTTGATTCACCTGCTTGGCCAGCCTCAGGGCTGCTACGATAGCCTGGGTCTGTAAGGCTACTTTCTGCTTCATGCACATCTGGCGAGAGGCCTCAGCCTTTTCCTCTCTGTTATTGCAAACTTTAAAGGCCATATTCACCAGGTCTTGGATGGGGGTCTGGGGTCCATCCTCTGCCTTCTTAAGCTTTTTCCTAACGTCTGGGGCAGACTGAGAGATAAAATGAATGGCCAGAACTGTCGCTCCTGCACTGGGGAAAGGATCTAACCCAGTATGGAGAATCATGGCATCAGTGAGGCAGTTAAGAAATAGAGCCGGATTCTCGTCTGGCCCCTGGGTGACTTCCCTAAGTTTGTCATAATTTATAGCATTCTGGGCAGCTTGCTGCATACCCACAAGAAGGCATTCAACCATCTGGTGGCAACAACTTCTGCCAGCCTGACCCGCCTAATAGTCCCAACCAGCGTCTACTTCCCGGACGGCATTGGCTCCAACCGGCACTTGGGGGTTGGTGTTATGTACCTGGTCATCATGGGCCCTAGCGGCTGTCCGGATGCAGTCCCATTCGTCGGGAGTTAGGGTTGAGGTAAGGATGACATGTAAGTCATGCCAGGTGAGATCATAAGCCTGCAGTAGGTATTGGAATTCTTTAATGAAGGCAGTAGGGTTAGTGGAGTAGGAGCCTAAACGCTTTTCAATAGGGGAGAGATCAGAGAGAGAGAATGGGACTTGGACTCGAACTACTCCCTCCACCCCCGCGACCTCCCGGAGTGGACAAAGTAAAGGGTAGGTCCTAGTGGAGTCAGTGCAGGATCGTGTATGAGCACTTACTGGGGAGGGGTGAGGGTCCTGAGGAGGGGGGCTGTTGGGAGGGGGAGGAGGCAGAGGGGTGGGGTCACAGGGAGGGGGAGCCGGGTAGGGAGGAGGAAGAGGTGGGGAAGAAAGTTCTTCGGGGGTTTCAGCAGAGGATGAAAGATCGGGGGCAGAGAATTGATTGGGGGCAGACAGTTTGGAGAGACATGGAACCTCTTGTGCGCCTCTGGCCCGGAGAACCTGGGCAGTGGAACACACAGCACAGAGGTCCGAACGGGAGCACAAAACCCAGAAACCCTGGATATAGGGAACTCAGACTATTTCCTGATCCTCTGACAATAATTCTGTAAATCAGTGAGGGTAATAAAATCAAAAGTCCCATCAGGAGGCCAGGTTTCCTGGTTATTCAGTAGGTACTGCGGCCAGGCCACAGCAGAGAGGAAAACCAGTCGCTTTCTCTTTAATGCAGGTCAGTTGTTGAGAGATTTTTACAGAGGCACCCTAAAGGTGTTTTGGGGTCTAATTTGGACTCCTGCCCTACCATGTCTCTTGGCCCTGGAGTGGCCAGAAAGAATTGGCGTCCCTCAACTCCAGTTCTGGCCACTGATCAGGAGAAAAGGGTACTGAAGCTGAAGCCCGGGACTTCTCCACAGGCTATAGGCATCTGGCAGCGGCTCCCAGCAGAGCGGAGAAGGGGTATCCCTGGCACAGCTGTGACTACAGACAGGGATTCCCGGAGTCAGTCAGAGGCCGAGGAACAGGGGGCATTGGGTTTACTCACCGTTCACCGAGGTGGATGGATAGCCGGAGATCTGATGTGGGTTCCCCAGGGAAGGGATAGGAGAGGAGTGGCCCCAGTGGGCATCAAATTCCTCCCGGGTTTCGACACCAAATGTAAGGTGTTCGCCGAGGAAGGAGAGTGAGCCAGAAGTAGGGCATGAAGAGGTTTATTGGGGAGCACTGCTGGCCAAAGTTCACTGGTCCCGGGGAGCGCGGGCCAGGGAAGTTGCAATTCCTTTGTTCCTGGCAAGGAGATGCAGGTGAGGGGTAGCGTGGCGATTGGGGATTGGTGAGTAAGGGGTGATGCAGGTGGGGTGAGGTGTCACATGACTTTGAGAAGGCTTAGCTACAGCTTTTGGCTTTTTCTCAAGGGAACTGGCACAGCCTCCTTTGTTTCCCCACCAACCTTACAACTATCACATGATCTCTCACTTATA